>JBCAUG010508307.1:0-15142 GCA_038406175.1 Haplosyllis leylae
ACTCAGTCCAGCTGGGGGAGGTACTCAGTCTGAGTACCCCCCCCCTCAGAACTTGCTACGCCGCGGTCGGTATGCCTCTGGCGTTCACGCAGGAGGACTTTCTTGTATTTCTTTGCTATTGTTGTTTCAAATGAGCTATCTTTAATGAAAACAACGAAATCTTGTGGGCGTAATTCATAAAATAAATTGAAACATGACTCTTCTTCTTGTACGAAAGCACTCTATTGAGCTTTACAAGAGGAATTTACAAAGGATCCGATCTTCGGCATAAAATGATCTGTTTTAAATACCCATTTCTTGGTTTCCTGAAGTAGATAGATACCTGTGCACCTAGTTCTGTGCGTCATTTTGGAAATTGCTAACTATATTTTTAGTGCTCATAAATATCTTATTCATATCTGCTTGTCCAGCTTTATGTTCCTTGTAGGCACTCAGCTCCAATGACTTGGCACATAAAGCATAATCAGTAAATGGCCATGAAAGGCTTGGGTAATACATAGTGTGATTAGGGCTAAATATGATTCCTCTTATGACTACTTTGAGTTCCTCTTCAAGGTCACAGTGTATCAAAGGGATTGTGCTTCATCACTGGAATTAAACCAGCATTAAGCCTCATACGATACATTGTGTCCCACTTCTAACGAATTCGGTTAGAGCAACTGCGCGCTTACATCAAACAGATTTTTTTGTTCTAAAAAGTAAAATCATCGACACTAAAGCTAGAAAGTATGGCTGCAACGAACAACTGCTTACAGCATATACCGTAGTTTTCATTTCATCAGTTTCCTTGTTCGCTGTCTAGCTTAAATTTATTGAGGTATAAATGTAGTGAATTAGCAAAATATCTATGCAGAGATTTATTGCTATTTTGGACCCAAAGAACTCAGATCTCTCGACACGAATGAAATCAAACTCGTAGGAAATGATTTTGTATTGTCTGGACAAGTTGGTTAATGGAACCTTGTCATGCAAAAACTTCAGAGATAACATAAGATTTTGTACTCCTTGAGCGAAAGAACCTTTTCAACAAACTGTAGTGTTCTGAGACCCATGAGTAAAAAGCCCATTTGAGCTGCTGCAGGTTCCATAGATTAAAAAAAGACCAGGTCTATTTCGTCAATTAAAGTTACCAGTGCCGGATCCAGCTTTCCTTGGAGGGTACGTCAACCCCTGGGGAGTTGGGGGGTGTCAACATATAATTTGGCCAGATTTGGTTGGGCAAAACTTATTTCGAGCTCGCCAGGATTCGAACCTGGAATCTTCTGATCCGTAGTCAGACGCATTATCCATTGCGCCACGAGCCCATTGTTGGACGATGCACAGGGTGAATATGAATTTGAAAACGATGCTATTGTTGGATGGTCTGTTGAAATTAGAATATTGCTGCATGTTGATCGCGACTTTCCATTCAAATTTGCTATCATTAGTGCTGGGAAAATATTGAAACAATTTAGACACTTCCTAGTTCCTACTTGATAAAGGCTCATGAGATTGTGGTGTCAGCCCCACTGCCATTTAGAATCATCTTCGTTCCATCGAAGAGTAATGTAATCAAGACCCCGTGGAGTTGTTAACAGTCTGCCGGGTGCATCACATTTAACAGCTCTCCCACTTTCGGGATCCATAAAGCAATTCCAATTTTCCACCAATTTGGCGCCAAATGCATTGACAATATTTATGATGAAGGCTTCGGATAATGGCTGATGCATTGACCATCACTTTGCCGCCATCTGATTACCTTTATGAGAGAGAACTCAGGGCCAATGTGCGATGGTGACTTTTCAGGTCAACACTTACAATATTTGCAGCGTCAGTTGAGAATGACTATTATTTGCGTTATATTGTATTTTACGGGAATGGACGATGCCACCGTCGATACTCCAAACGGTCGGAAGTAGTGAAATGCTGAAAATGGCTGTCATACACCACCAAGCTCGTCTTTCAGAGGAAAATACCTCAGTAGTGTAAACATCGATTTCAACAACTTGTCTGCAACAGTTCTTTTAATTCTCTGGTCCCGAAGGATAATGGCAACATTTGAAACTTTTAACAGTTGTAGTTTTGGTCACAAAGTAAGAGCAAACAAAGCGCTTTGCTGGGACTGATTTCCACAACAATACTGGACCCAAGTTTAATCTTGTGCAGCTTTACATTTGTGATAAACTTCATTAAAACTTTCATTTGCTCACGAATTGAAGCTTTTATTATTGGCACGTTCCTGCAAATGTAATTCTGGTGTGCTAACATCAAGAATCATGCTGATTGACTGACAGAGAGCCTACTTTCACGGAACCAAACAGTGGAAAGTGCCTCATTGCTTTTCATCACAATCGAAAAATATTCACTGCTCTTTTTTCGCCAAATTAAATTTTAAGTTTAAAATTAACGTTGATATTTTTGCAATATTAAACATAAAATTAAGTTGTAATGACAAATGTTTTTTGTAAATGTTTTTAATTCGAATTTTCAAATGAAGCCAAACACTAGAATTATTTCGGTGTTGAATTATGTTTGTATGTGGAAAAATATAATTATACTAGAGGTCCAGAACAAGCATTTTTATGATCCTGCATAAAATTCCTTACCAATAGAGACAAGTGGTGAGCTACACATCTGAGCGGAAAGGTGTAAAATTAGGACTACGCGCATGGAAACAACACGATTTCTGTCTTGTACTTCAATACTAGATATGATGCGTTCGGCAAGTTCCAAACTTATCATGCTTTGTTGGTGTGTTACTGGTTGTTTTTGTACATAGCCTTGAAGACGGCATTGGTAGTACAACTGCAGACATTACTTTCGTGGTATACTGGCGCTGATAAGATCAAACAGGATTTTATATCAATGAAGCTAATTATACACAAATGGCATGAGCTAATTGTTGTCATTATTCGGAATATATTGTGAACATCTCCGTTTTTTATCTGATCTGGGCCCCAGAAGCTGCATCATTAACAATCAATGGCAGTCAGAAGTTTTTGTTGGACTCATCATGGTTCGCACAGCAAACGTGTCTCCGAAAGTCTGTAACTTGTCAGGGAATTTACTGCACACTTTATTGATCAATTTTTTTTGCATTGACAACAATAAAAAGGAGTGTATTATGTCTGGTATATTTTGGCAATAAACGATCGTGTAAATTGGTATCTGATAAGTCAGTCGGCAAATAAAGGATGTACTAGTTGTGGTGGCAAGATAACGTGTTAATATGGCCTATTAGAATCGAAGAGTACGTTGCGACTAACGGATTATATGTGTACATGCACTTTCACACTGTCATTGGAAGCTTCTTTGTTGCTGCATAAGACGACCGACAAAATAAGTTTAGAATTGGCCTAGTGTTGAAAACTGTTGTGCCGTGTTTGTAAAAGACTTGGATGGATCCAGCAATAAACATGTAATTTACACACCACCCACATTGTTTGAATATGTGATGGATCGACGACATACATTTTATGCAACAGTTACAGTTTGATGAAGAACATTTCGACGTTAAGTGCTTGGATATTTGAAGTGAAACGTTTGTGTGGAACAATGTCTTGGTACAGTAATATCCCTGGTTCAAGGTCAGAGGTCCACCAGATAGGTCAAGGTCATCACGAGGTCAGACGGAGACGTAGGCGACCCCATAGTGCCTACATGGATAGGTATCCCAGGTCTGAATTCATGGAAAGGTACGTGTACAATTATTCAGTATGCTACGAAATAATCTTCGGTACATTGCAATTATGCACCAAAAGAAAGTTTGTCGCAGCGCGGGGTGTGTTTTTATACACCATCCTTTTTATTTCACTTTTTCGAAAAGTGATATTTTAAATGAATTATGAGTTTTGAAGAGCAGTGGAACACAACTTCCAAAAGTTACAGACGGCAAAATAAAACGGTTATTATATGAATATAAATTGTTTTTTTTTTGTATTTTCAAAATGGGAACGTAGTTCATCTAAATTTGGTTCATGCCCTGAACGGTAAAATTATATTTTTCTCAATGGAAAATGTAATATAAATGCTTTTGGAGACCAGCAAGAAACAGGTGGTTATGCAGGCACATCCGTGCCTTACATATCTCAAACGATGGAGGCAATTTGTTTATTGATGAAAGCTGTGCACTTGAATATGACTTATCATATTAGGCATGTAAATGCAGAATCTTGGAAAAAAATACATTTAAAGATGGATGCAGGATGATACCTAAAACGATATGTTAGTTCAACAAACCATAGGATAAAATATGACCTTTTGGGGAATTCGATGAAAAGATATTTTACGAGCCGATTATTTTCACACCTTATTGTGGTCCGCGGTCATAAAGTTGACAGGGCCTCAGTATTTGACTCGTTGGGAGCTCTTTTACACGAAGAAGATTACATTGTTGTATTGCCTCTCCACTTTTATGATTGATAGCTATCCAGCTACATGTACCATTTGAATATTTTATAGGTTTAGTTATAATTATAGGGAGGCAACACAGAAAGCTCTGACGTCAGCGGGAAATGTCATTTTATGAGGATAATGGATATGTTAGCTGATATTATTAGGTTATATTCGCACAATACAACAATGTATCATTGTTGTTGCTTTGAAATTAGTACAAGCATTTCGAAACTTGACACGGTTCATTTATAATTCTTTTCAATTTTAAACATAAATCATCTCACATTTTTCATTACTATTTTGGTCAATAAAATTCTGGGAAGAGAAGGACTATTGACTGTCTGAATCTCGAAAACAATTTTATACTTTTGCTATTTTATTGGCAATATCATAAAAGTAACTTCATGATATTATTTTAACGTTCTGATGATGAAAAGAAGATGCAGCATAATGTCACCGTAAAACCATTGTTGGACGGTTACTGGAAAGAACGGCCCGTGTCTTTCGAGGGCGGAACATCTGGACATCGTGGCTAGCTATGCCCAAAGTAATGGCCACCTTAAGACACTATCTATCCAATGGCAAAGTTTCCCAAGGTCATTCCATTGCCAAGGCGAAGGCCATTGTCTCATTAATATTCTTATCCCGATCCCTTAAGAACAATTGCTTGCATAAGACATTGCACCACTTCTAGTCTTGTAAAAACAAACCGCCCTTTGGGCACACATATTCCCCAGTCTCATAGTTAACAAGGAAGCCTTCTCCAGTAGGAGGCATACTGCCTGCACTTCCTTATCCCTGGAAACAGGGCTTGGGGATTGAGGCTGGGGGTGGGGGTGCCCCCAGTCCTTCTGGCATGATTATTCCTGGGAAGGACCGAGGGCTGTATTCCATGAAGCCATGGGTCGAGGGAGAGGGAACGAGGGTAGGACCCTATCCCATGATGCCTTGGGCGAGTACCCCTGTCCCCTCATGCACAGAAAGCCAAATTGAAATCATTACCTTCCTGCAACCTTCTGATATGAGCGGTAATAGAACACGCCTCTGAAAGCAAAAGGATCGCTTAGTGTTGTGCATCATTCGCTTGACCCCAGGACAGCGGCCACCTTATCACCGCAAAAAAAAATTTCAACACCATTTCAGTCATATGGGTGCAAAATTACTTTTTATAATTCCCTTCAAAAATATAGTGAGTCTTAGATGAATGCTGAGTCTTACTTACAAATATAAACCTTATATCTAGCATCTGGATTTATGTAAATGTTTGCAAGATACCCAAGGGTCTTTCAACGTATAACTAATATAAATGCTTTTGTGTAATATATTGGTAGGGATCAGGGAAAGTATTTCACCCCGTTTGCAGATGTCTGACGTGATGAATTGCGAGCCACAGGTAGCTCTTAGTTAAGGTAGCTGTAACAGGCACAGGATGCGAAAACGGAAATGAATTGTACCGAAATGAGAACATAAAACAGGATGGTTCAATAGATTGTGAATAACGTTTAAAGAGCAAACAGATCTATTCGTGGTTGTACGTACCGAATACGTTTAGATCACAATGGATAGCTGCACATCCCTCCAAGCCGACAGGATACTATACCAGTACACCGACATTTGGAGGGATGTACAGGAAAATTCCACCCCGATCAGATGTTGGAGGGGTGGAATTTCCCTGTACATCCCGACGAAATGTCTGTGTTATGGTTTTATCCCACATAATTTTTATGGAGACTTCCTTCAACAAAAATCAAAAACTGTTTCTTTTTCTAGGATAATTTCTTCCAAAAATTCTGTATTTTGGTGAAGATCTACCTTGGTCCAAGCTAGCGTCACACACAAAAAATTTCATTGGAAAATTCCAAGAATTTCCATCAAATCAGTGATGTTGTTACAAATGTCATATGGAAGTTTCCATGGAAACCTCACCCAAAATAGTTGTACACACTGCGCGGAATATCTAATGAGGCTGTACACACCACTTCACATATTAATTAAGTTTAAATGAACCAAAATTATGCGAAGCGGGGTGTACAACTAAATACACCACTGGAAACTTCCAATCAGATGCTCAGAAAACAGGAGCTTGCGCCCCGATGTGGGATAAAAGACAGTACTAAGACAGGTTCAATGAAAAATTTCAACCTGAATGAACAGAAATTAAAATATCAGTACCAATTACATTCAGATCACAAAGGAAAGAACAGGACTAATAGGCACACATTCACACACAGGAACTCAGATCGATTAAATTGTTTTTAATCCGACAACTTACAAATTAATAGAATTTCTCACGAACTGCCCGCAATATACAGTAATGCCAACATTGCCAACTATGTTTTAGCGCTATATACCATTAAAAAAAATCCACCAGTCCAATAAAGCATGTGACCTTTAAATGTAATCCTCAGATACCTCTTGATTTCTAATTTCGTATTTACTAGCGTCAGTTGGTACAAATAAAGAGGAAAACTGCAAGTATATGGGAATACAACAATAATGCCAACATTGCCAACTTCGTGTGTTTGTGAAAAATCCAAATTAGCGAAAGACGCTGGAGACATCGCGTAGCGCGGACCACTGTCACTGAGGAACCTTATTGTGGTGCACTAGGCTCGCTTAACTCGCACATCTAGTCTTCTGATTCACAGATAAAAAGAAACCTTTAAAAAGGAGGTGATAAAGAGTTTTTGTACATTAACCTAATGAATAGGTCCAGCATATTTTCAAGTGCTTTTCTCAGATTTCATTGTGAAGTGTACTGCTGCTAAAAGTCTACTGTTTTTTTACTTACGCTTCCTCCTTAGAACTATAGAGTATTCAGGTACTGAGTACTCAGGTACTGCGTGGGTTTCATTGAGCGTTGAAGTAACTGCACATCCTTGCCCTAATGTCAAACAATGTTTTCTCACCCCTTGTTGGATGAAACTTAGGTACCCCCTTCTCCCTGTGTTGAATGTCTTCGCTTTTGTTTTTGCCGGAAGAAACAATGTGGAATATTCACAACTGTCTGTTCTTAGTTTAGCGTCACATTGTCTGCAAATCACCGACACAGAGATATTTTCCGTAGCAACTAGCTGAATTCGGAACTAAGAAGCGATTAATTAGAATCTCTTTTTCCTTATGTCCCTCATATTTTCAGCACTTTAGGTCTGAAATAATCCCTACGTTTTCGGGAGACAAGTGTTGTGTGTGGACTTATTATGTCTGAGTGCTCTTCTCTTTATGTCTGCTTACTTGCCTATTAGGCATCACGAAATGAATACAACCTGCTGTAAAACTTTTTGTCTGTGAAACGAAATTATCAATTATCACACATGATAATGCGAGAGAAGGCTCGATGAACATGACATACTGTAGACACAGAACTCTAATGTAATACCACGGGCATGACGAACACTTGGGAGACTTGCGTTTTGTTTCAGCCCCTGATGCGATGTTTTATTGCAGTTTTGTACACGTTGTAAGCGTATTTTGTCCCGATCCGCAACGGTTCACAGATAAAAAGATATTAAAGAGAAAACGGAAATATAATAATGCCTCTTGGCAAGCAATTTAAAAGTTACAGTTTTCCTTTCGTAATTGCTACGCCAATAGAAACCTAATAGTGCTATTGTGGTACTCCCTTTTTAACTTTTGTCTCCAAGTCGGCAGATTCTGCAGCGAGGAAGATACATAAAGTTTTCTTGAATATCTAGGAGAACATATGGAGTATCACCGTTTTATAACAGTAAAGGTTCAAAGATCTCAAACTTGTGAAAGTGAGCGTTGACATACCCAGTATTTGTTTTGGCGTAAAATTTCTTGACATAGAATAAACAACCTTCTTTGCTGTCTATTCCACGTACAGTCTCTCCATTCCATCTTTAGAGTGGCGCCCTCTCTGTTCCATATTCATGATGGCACGCTCTTCATTCCAAATCTTGTCATGGCGCTATCTCAATTCGACATTCAGGGTAGTGACCTCTCTATTCCATATACAAGGTGGCGCCATCTGAGTCCTACATCCAGGGTAGCACCCTCACCATCCCACTTCCAGGGGGTCTCGGAGGGTCGAATAAGATATGTAGCGGATTCGGTCGGTAATAATTGTGTGCAAATCTTAATTGAAAAGAGACCCGAATAGCCCTCTTAAAAAGTAAGATTTAATGGACAGAGAAGTGACTGTTTCTGAAGAATTAATGCACGGAGGTGTAGCCGAGTGCATTAATTGTTCATGGAACAGTCGCTTCGAGTCCATTAAATATCTTAAATCATGGTTTACAAGGAGTGACAATAAAAGAATGAAAATGCCAAAATTATTGAGTTTTGCTCAAGTAACATAGTTGTACTGAAGGTCTGAATTGGGTGGCAGGAAGGGCTCATTTTAGATCTAGATGTCATACAGTGAGGAGTGAATTTTGGGATTTTGTACCAAATTTGAGGTGACAGAAAACATAGAAATGTTCAATATTTTTGAATTTTTTTTGTATAGAAATAGTCCTGAAGTAGTACTACAAATGTACCAAAGGATTAGTAATTTGGATTAATATTTCTGTGAAAAAAAATTGAGTGAAAATTGGATTTTAGCAGTTCAGCATGGTCTCCAAAACAAGGTAAAAATTACCAAAATTCATGACTTGCATTACTTTTCAGTGTTCAATTCCTTCATAAATGATCTTAAAATGTTGTTTTAATCATGAGAGCATGTATTACAATGTATATTTATTGTTTTCTAGTTTTGAGTTTCAGGTCAGGCCAAGTGCAAAATTGTCAAGTGTGTGACACATGCCACATTCCTTTAAGTTCTTCACTGTGCTTTAACAGTGATTAATGCACAGAAAAGACAATAGATTTACTCACAACCATGATTTAAGTAAGATTTAATGTATAGAAAACTGTTCATTACTGAAAATTAATGTACAGAGCATGAAGTGTGAGTGCATTGAGTTCAGTAATGAACAGTTTTCTATACATTAAATAACTTAAAGCATGGTTGATGAGGAGTTCAATAGATGAGGAGATGAATAGATGAATAGGGTGTCAGAATTCTGAACATTAATCAAATCTGAATGCATTCTCTGTGCTTTGTTGTGTATTTGGAGGGATGGGCTCATTTAAAGTTTGCCTGTCATACAGTAAGGAGGGAAGTTAGGATTTTATTTTCATTTTAAACCTCATGGAATTAATACTTAGAATTGGAATATCTGTCTGAAAATCCACCTGTCTGCTGTCTGGATATATATCGGTCTGTGTATGAAACAAATAGCTGATAGGATTATTATTTCCTTCTCAAAAAATTTGATGAAAATGGGATTTATAGCAGTTTGGACATACTTCAAAACAAGGTACAAATTAACAATATATCAATTTTTCATTATTGTATTTGTATGTCTTGATGTTTTCTACCCTGAAAAGTTGTGTTACAATGCTATTTTTGGATGATTTTAAGTTTCAGTTCACATATGTCACTCAGTGACAGATGTCACTTTTCTGGCAGGTGCCATGCACTTGTCATTCCCTTATAAGGAGAACAATGAGTTCTCCACTGTGCATTACGGGTGGTTAATGTACACTAAAGAACAAAAGAAACACGGCCAACCATGATTTAAAGTTTGATTAAAGATTCTTGCAATCATCTCTGTTTTCAAGGGTGGAATGTTCCAACCTAAAGTGAAGTATCATCACTATAAGAAGACAAATTTGACTTTTCCCCAAACCTTGCATGTCATTTGTTCAGCTATCTAGGCATAAAATCTTTTATTGGTTTATGATGAATGTGTATATATTGAATTATTTATCAAATTCATGCAAATTGCCGTTATTTGTTTTGTCGTGATATTTAGTATTGATGTGGGGTAATAAATAATTACACGAAGCCTGTAACACCTTTAAATTACAAAATCGATGTATGACTTTTGAATTTCGCTCGACTTTTTCGTTCGCAGAACTCTGTTTGGTATACTAACATGCAAGAATGAAGTTCTTGTCCCTTGCTGTTATTTTCTGTCGCGTTCTCAAGTTAGCTGTGAGTAATGATGTAGGATATTACAGTGGCTGCTGACTCGTTGGTTTCACTTTCTATATCTTCAATGGTCTTAAATTTGCAGGTTGCAAGAGTACGGATAAATGCTGCTCAAAATTGTAAATTATTGAAGAACCGATTTGTAAGGCTTCACCTCAGTTTTCGTCTTTCCCCGATGTTATTTAATGCGTTCGTTCCAAGAATAGCGTTTGAATGAAGGGACAGCGTACTAACTGTGGCCTACATATCCATTTCCAGCGATACGTGTGCCAAGATCAGCACCGCAAAGAGCGGTGAATTGAGTTTTGTTGTTCAGAAGACGATGATGTGACCGACTTGTCTTCTGTTGTGTTCGGTCGGTATGAAGCGAAAGGTGATTTTGATTACGTAAAAATCTGCATCTATTTCATCCTTTGTGAGGAGACATCATCAGGTTTAGCATGACGAACATAATGTTAGAATAAGTCTGACTGAAATGTGGGGCGGCATTTATTTATTACAGTATATGGCTAGAATCGGGTTGGGAAGAGCTTACTATTTCCAAAAGTATTTTAGTAGCCGTTGAAATAGAATAAAAATTGCGTTAGGGTGACATGGTATGAAGAGCTGAGTATCTACCAAACAAACCAATTTTAGAAGTCGTTATCTGTTGCATTTCCAAGTTTTGCGAATATTGTTCAAGGAAACACTGCTTCAACATTTCAGAAACTAAATTTTAGCACGCAGACTGTGGCAGTTTTATGTGTCCAAATTTTGGCACGCGCACTTTAGCAGTGAAGATTTGGTTTTGCTGTTCTGGACGGAATGTGAGACACGAACGAGAATGGTCTTAGTTATTAGCAATATTACATAATATTGCATAATTATTCGCTTAGTAACTTTTGGCAAAGTATGATTTCAAAAAGTCAATTATCAAATCGTGTCTGAACATTGTACCCCTAGTACATCACACGTTATTGAACGCAATTTACCAGAAGATGATTTTTACGGGCAAATGTACCAGAGAAACAATTAAATTTGACAACCTTTATTTAAGCTTTTATCGAAAGAGCAGGAATAAAATCCCATTGTTATATCTCTTGATTCTGTTCCAGGTGATTAGTCGCGCCTGCTCATGAGCAGGGCGACTTATCTTCTCACTGTGGGGTTTGTTTTCTTGTGGACAGATGATTTTTTACAAGAAATTAACACCAGATGGCTCTATCCTGGTCTTAAAGATATTCCTTAAAGATACCTTTTGCAAGAAATTAACACTGGGTGACTCTGTCCTGGCCCAAAAGATACTCCTTAAAGGTACTTTTTTGCAAGAAATGAACACCAGGTTAAGGAGTATCATAGTATCAATAACAAAATCTCAGTATATTTCGCAGGAAACCAGATATGGGAGAGATCTGATATTGACACCGCAGGCGTGACACCGTGCTGATAAGCATTCTTGTTTCTTGTGCGTAGATCTAGATGTTTGCAAATGATTGGAAACTTCTTTGTTCAAGTACAGCCAGGGAGTGGATTTTCTTTTTGGGAATAAGGCAATTCGGGTTGCAAATTCATACTTCTTGGGTATTTAATGGGCGTGAAGTTTTCAGGGTAGACGTCACCAAAAGTCCAAAACAGGGGTATCAGTGGCCCAACAAAAAGGACTCGTGTCCTCCAAAATTTTTTTTAAAAAAAAAACCCATAAAAGCAACATTGATGGGACGTTAAGATTTTCAGTGAAGGGTGATCTGAAAGCGGAGGAAGTGGTGGGGGAAAGTAAAGTTTCACATTTCTGTCCATTCCATTCACCGGGAGATTGATGCTGTGAAAGAATACATTAACTATGATTGTCTGTAGACCAAATGGTAAGCACAGAAGATGTTCCTTAATTGGTTCCAGTCAAAATGATCAAAGTCCACAATGTGTTCTTTTTATACCTTTTCAAACCTTTGCATTCAACTTCACGTTTCAAACCATCATGTTGGTATCCTGGGGGCCAATGACAAAGAATGCATTAAATACTGTTCACTATTTATACCTTTTCAAACTTTTGCCCAGGCATTAACGCCCAGAAGGCTAGTACAAAAGATATTATTGAATACTTTATTTCGGGGAGGACCCAGTGGTTACCATAAATGTAACTTCGAGGTCCAAGTTTAAATGAATGAAACCTTGTTTTTGTTGAGAAATTTCTACTATATTACCACGAGTCGCCGACACATGGGGGAGCCATTATCAAGAATAACATTGAAAATTGAACAGTTAGATTTTTTGGTGAACGAAAATGGGGCGAAAAGCAACCGCGTCTCATGTAAGCAATTATTGAAGGGATACCTCCTGACAGATAAAGGCATCCAAAAAAAGAAAACATCCAAAGAGAAGGAAAAGACTGCAATGTCTTCCAGTTTATTGTTCAAGTAGACAAAATAGTTCATTTGCTTTGGATCCCATCATCAACTTCATGTACACTTTAGGCAAAGATCTGGGGTTAAGCATGGCAGCAGTTAGGCTCACTAATGTTCCATAATTGCTCCATATGGGCACAGCGTATAATTTAACATTGGTTCTTGTGCAATAGAGTAGCAAGTAGTCTTGACATAAAGCAGCACCAATGCATGTTATTATGGGTCCTGTCTTTTGTTACTACGAGGGATCCTGGTGAGATAATTATAACTTTAGTGAAACCTTTTAGTGAGAGATGCATTTCACAATAGGCATCTGACGAGGAATTATCCTGGACATAGTTCAATTATCCGAGCATAGGAGGGCAAAACAAGGTATGGCAAAATCAGATACTAAGATTGCAATGATCTAGCGTCGAAGAGAAGCATCATTGAACATCATTATAAATGGAGTGACACACTGATGGAAAGTGTTCGTAAATAGTTTGACATAAATTAGGCTACATTAACATAATCGAAAAAGATGTCAAGTTTTGAAGAAATTGGATCTTGATTCAGTTAAAAACGATTAATGTAACAGAATGGTACTTATGATTAGTATATGATAGTGGCGTAGGTCCAGGTCACAATGGGTTCACTAAAAATCATTTTGATCAACTTCTTCAACCACATTGCTCCAATGTACATAACAGGACCTTCGTGCTGCACTGGAAAACCTAAAAAACAAGACAAATCTGTTTTTACTATCAAGGAAAGAAAGTCATAAAACACGTCAGATTACGGTTAGCGTTGATTTTACTGCATGTTTGTTGTCAGGATGAAGTTTACTATTGTAATGAAGATAATCTAAAAAGCCAGTAACATAGTGGAGCATAGATCATTTCAAGGTGCTAAATAGTTACGAGCCATAACCTGAAAGAATTTCATACAAAATTTTCCACACGTTCATGTTAGATTTAACTTTTGCTGATTTCAAGGTAAAGCAGTGCGCCAAGATATAACCGTAGGTGCTGATGATACATGGCAATTATTCTACTCAGAGAATATATAACTACATTACGTAACGGTGCATCTATCTTTTTTTCTTCTGTATCCGATAATCTAGTCTTTCTCTTTGAAGGTCAGATAGAGGAAGCGCTATGGTTCTTTGATCTAGTATTAGATGTTGCTATTGTTTACAGTGCACTTAGAGGCGGCTTATTACCTCTTCAGGTACATCTGATATTACCAAACCCATTCACGTGAACTTTCATCTTGATTTCCATTTCATTGTTATCAGAGGACCCCGAATGTAGAAAAGTACTCTCGAGATGAGACATAAATGACATTTCACAGTGGCAAATTGTGAGTATATTTGTCCAAAAGTTGTTGATTTAATGTCAATTATTTAAAAGTAGCACCACACATTCTTTCGTCAAAATCTCAAAACTTTCTATAAAATTCACATTTTCGTGCTTTGTAGAGTCAGCGACGCAGTTAAATTTGGGGTTTTGGGATTTTTGCCACGCAAAAAGAAGTGCACAGAATATGACTAGTTGTTTGCCTGTAAACTCCCTGCTTGGCAGCAGTTTGTTAGTCACTGTGTAGTTACCTTGGTAGCATTGTAAAGTCAATGCGGCGGCCAGTGAGAAAATAATAAAGGCCTGCATGTTTTTTCTACGGCTCTGTAGAACTTGCAAGGTTAAAGCACGTCGTGTGGAATGTACTTTCTGTGGTGGTCTGGAAGCAAAAAAAGATGTAATACATCAGTCTATTTACACGCCACAATTCCCTGAACCATGACATATTCTAGTAATCCTGCCTAGCTACAAGATGAAAACAGATAAACTCTTAAGGAGATGATTAAAAGAAGATTAGATTAATTGTGAGTGTCACCAATCTTTACTTTATTGTTATTTTGGATCTTTGCATCTTCTTCTATCCTGTTATCTCCTCAAATGGCTAGCTGCAGGGGCATGGAGATTCCATCTGCAGGGGGTGACAGCAGTTGTTCGTGGGTGTTTTTCCGTGCACTGGGCCACATTTCGGGTAATCTAGGGTAGGAAGTACCTCCTCAACGTAAGGGGGTCAGAGTGATAGGAAAAGCACCAGACTTCATATTTAAACACTTTATTAGCTATTCAGCAAATATTCATGCATTGTTGACAATTCTAACCCAACTTAAGGGAAAGCACCAAAAAGAAACCGTGCAAGTACAATAAATTAGGTATTACAGTCACAATCATCATCTTTACTGTAGAAACATTTACGGTACAAATTGGAAGTGAATTTTGCATTACAATTACTGGGGTGAGGAGGCAGAATCATGGCTAGCATGGGACTGGGCTGGGAATGTCCAGATTCCGTGCATCTGGGCAGTTCCAGTCATTCCCTGCCATGGGATCCGTCC
>JBCAUG010508418.1:0-15141 GCA_038406175.1 Haplosyllis leylae
AGTACCCCCCCTGTTAACAGACAGACACGTGTGAAAACATAACCTCCCTCCGTACTACGTACGCGGTCGGTAAAAATAACATCAAAGACGTTGGTTTTGAGCAACCCAGCAATTTGTGATATTAAAATCTTGTGAAACACAATTTTTTTCAAGTTCCTTGAAATGTCGCGTTTGTGCAAAAACCAATGTTGCAGAAATAAAGCATTTTTCATAATGTTCTGTCGTTTTATTAGAGTGCTTTCCCTGAAATTTATATTATTGTTTTGAAATTTCAAAGAAACTAGACTCTAGTATCAAACAAGATCATTATCAAACATCTAATCTCACCAAAAATTCCCTGGTGTATCTTTACCATGAACAGAGGAAAGATATCAGGTTTCTATGTATTTTGCAGGTCCTTTAGTGTCCCCAAAATCAATTTCATTGTTTGGAATTGGTACCACAGCCAGTGCCCAAACAATATATTATCATCAAAAATGTATGCTCTTCTCATGCATCCTTTGCTAAAGGACATCGTGATGTCGATGTTTTCGTGTGTTTGACAGGTCGTTATCGACAGTGTTTTGCATAACATAGTTATATATATGAGAACAATGAAAAATATGTACTTCATATAATTGCAAACATCATTTTTGAAGATGTGTTCAACAGTTTGGTATATTGCCTTTGTAGTAATATTTTTGGCTAAATTGTAAAAAAGCCACAAACAGACAATGTCACAATGAAACCGGAAGATGTTACTGGTTGGGCACCGGAAGTAAAACATGGGACGCTGCAAGAACAGCCTGCCAATCAGAGGGAGGAGACCTTGCTGTCATGAAAACTGAAGAGCTACACAACTTTGCAAAGAACTTATTCACAGCCAGGTCCTGTGTTTTGACGGAGTTGTTTTCCATATATTTTGTTCGATTTATGGTAAAAGCACAGGATAAAAATGAATGTGTTTTATTAATTATTTTCTGCATTTTCTACTCCGTGACATTTACAAGACGAGAGTAAGGTTTAGGTTAAGCTATGCATTCACACAAACTTTGGTTTTCCTGGAGATGACGCATCGCGGTTTTACTAATTCGAATAAAACATACATTGCAGTAATTGGAGTTTTTTTGAGAAATGTTTCATGATACATATACCTTGTGACTATGACTTATTTCAGTATCGCATGGATCGGTGTGAGCGATATAGCTCAAGAAAGCGATTTCAGGCTGGTGAATGGAGACCCTCTACTCTATGAGAAGTTTAGCGTTGGTGCAAATAACATACTTCATACTTCACCGGGTCTTCGGTCATTCCACGAATCTGATCAATTTTCAAAGCTTTAGTAAGCCTTCAAATGATTATCACAAACACTTTATCAACAAAAGACCCTGCATGAACTTCAAAAAATTATTATTTGCGAGGGTTTTAAATGTTACGATGAGTGACTTCAAGTTTAGGATAAATGAGAATTTCCCTTTCATTGCTTTCACAACTGTTATTAAAATATGCCTATACGGTCGGCGTCTTGATTCATCAGTTTACACACATGGAATTTTCTAATGGTACCTTGTGAATTCTCCTAAACTTTTGAAAAACAATTTTGTGAATGAACTTCATTTAACAAGGTGTTGCTAGAAAATTCCATGTGGGTAAACTGATGAATCAAGACGCTGATCATATAGGCATATTTTAGAACAGTTGTCAGGGATGGGATACCCCCTGGCCAGGGATGAGGTACCCCCCAGGATAAAACAGTAGAGCGAGCACTTGATACACAGCGAGTGGTATGCCTCTTGCATTCACATTTTGTTAGTAATGAGATCTTATATTTTATTCAAAAATTTAGCAGAAACTTGACATACATTTAATTACTGCCTGCATCCGAAGGATGGGGGAAGGTAATAGTTTCAGTTTGTTTGTCAGTACACAAGGGGGTACCCCCAGGCCAGGTCAGGATGGGGGAGGGGTACCCTGGGGTACCCGCAGCAAGGGATGGGGTACCCCTCCACCCAAGACAGGACATCATAGTGAGCACTTGCCATGTGGCAGGTGGTATGCCTCTTGCGTTCATGCAGGAGGACTTTCTTGTTTAGTTAGTAATGAGATCTGAGATAATTTAACTTTTTGAATTATACCACAGATACAATATAATAACAAGAAGCCCAGGGGTTTTATGCAGAGCTGTTGTTGCTTTTTTTTATTTTAGATGTTTGAATGAGTTTTATTATAGTTTTCTAAAAGTTCAACTTCTATGGCTTTTATATAGCATTGGCCCCTCACCTTGATATTATATAGATCTAAGTGTATATCTACATAATATCAAGTTAAGTGGTTGTTGAACTCAGTAAACAATCGCTTTCCCATTTTTTGTTCACCTTGGGTGGTGTTTTTGTACTTAAATTTTGTTGTGTTTTTAACCAGGAGCTAAATAAAAATGCATCTTACCTCTCTGACTTCTGGAACTCAAATGACACCTTGGTCTCATTCTGAATGTTTTTGCCTTATTTTCATTTTATTATTTATTAAAGACAGAGACATCTATTGATAATTTTTTCAAGTTATAAGGGAAAATGTTAAAATAATGCAGACATTTTCTAATTTTAAACAAGAAAGCCATATGGCTTAATGCAAACCTTTTTTTTGTGCTGGTTGTCATGTGGTTTTCTGAAAACCATATGTTGTCCATGTGGAAACCATGTGGTGTCCTTGTAGAAATCATGTGGTGTCTGTGTGGAAATCATGTGATGTCCATGTGGAAATCATGTGGTATCCACCTGGAAACTATATAGTGTTCACATTGAATCCACACAGTATCCACATGGAAACCATGTGATATCTGCCTGAATAGCACATGGTGTCTATGTGGTATGTTGTGTCCACATAGAAACCACATGGTGTCCATATGGAAACCATGTATTGTCCACCTGGAAACCATATGGTGTCCATATGTAAACCATGTGGTGTCCAACTGGAATGGTCCAATTTTCAATCCGCAAAAAGTTTTGGAATGCCCTTGGTCTCCTCTATCAGATTCTTTAGTATAATCTTGCAAGATTTGAGCATGAAATGAGATGTGTGAGAGAGTTTGTGGTATCTTTAAGTAAAAATGCTACTAAAGACACCTGTTTTCCACAGCTCTGCTAAAATTAATAATCTCAACTTCAAAGTACTAAATCCTTTAGAATAAACTATCTCGAAATGTCTCAATGTAGGTAGGATTTCAATACTCTGCTTGCCGCAATATTGGCCACACGTGGGGTGAAATCCGAAATACGAAGGACTCGGGTCTGTCTTTTCGCTGTGATACAATGATGGTGTGAGAGAGGGGGCAATATGGTAAAAGGTACTGGGATGACCAGTTCTTTCTGGCCTTGGTTCTTCCTGACCTGGTCCTTTGTGGGACCTGGGACCTCTCCCTTGCATCATGAGATATCTTCAAAGTGCATCATAGTATAGGGACCTCCCTTGGATCCCTCCAATGTAGCTGTTTAAGTCTCTAAACAAGTAATCATTAATGTTTCTCTTATTTTCAGCTCCCCCTTGCTCTGTGGTCAAAGATGGTTGCACAGATTTGAAACTAGGTACGTTGGAAAAGCTAAATTCTGAAAACGTACTTTTGACACCTTTTACTATTCATCAGAGGAGGGAATTAATTTGGGGAATATCCACTTCTTCTGCTCATTCATTCCATTGGCTTTCAATGCAATTAATGAACAAAAGCAGTGGATGCCAAAAGAGTGACACATATCACTGAGTGACATATGTGTACTAAACCTGAAATGGCAAAAATTGACGAAAAGAAACAGTGTGACACAACTTTTCAGGGTAAAATTAAGCAAGAAAGTGAAAGTAGAAAGTGACGAAAATATGAAATTATTAATTAGATCTATTTTTGGTATTTCTTACCTTGTTTTGTTGACAGTTGTTGGATTCACAAACTCAGCTAAATCCTATTTTTGCCCAACTTCAAGACTAAAAATCACCAAGAAATACTAGCAATTGTTTCAAACGACACACAGAAACGATTTAAACTTTGATAAATGAAACAGCCAGACATTTTGACATTACTCGCAACTATGAAGTAAAGCTAGACCAATTCAACTTCTTGACAAGACATTAATGGGAAACTACAGAAATTAAGACAGGAAAGGGGTAAAAATCCTGAATGTTTCAAGCGGAGAGTCAGTGCAGAAAACAAAAGCAGAGGCAAACATTACTAGCTTTATTGGGAAGCCCGGTAATAGGGGTAAGTCAAGGTGATGAGCGTCCCCTTATGTCAAAATCCAGCTATTGTGGCCATATAAGGTCATGTAATGAAAAGGAATAAAGTATTTCTATTGAGTCTGATCCATTTGTTTACCTATTTGTTTACCCTACATAGGCACTGTTTGGGAAAGCTGGTAATAAATAGGAAAAGCCAGTAATGATAATGCATTCCAGATGGCTGTAAGTTACTGGTAACATCCACAGTAAGTCATAAATTACAACAGATTAACAGTTATGAAAAGGACACTAAATCTATTTTTATGATAAGCAATTCTGTCAAATCTGACAGCCTCTAACATATCTAGATATGGACTTTCACTGTATGTTTTGGCATATGTCATTTACTGTGGATGTTACCAGTAACTTAGAAAGGATCAGTCGTCTTAAATTACACTTACCTCTAACATTTAAATTTCAATAAGTTTTAAAAGCTTCAATTTATCTCTTAGATCTGACAGATCTGGCACATTTATCATGTTTCAGTTGGTGCTGAAGTTTCCTATTATCGTTTAAAGTCCATTTGTGACTGTTAAAGATGGTCTCATTTCTCACAAAGAGAAGTGGACTTAGATGTTATTACTACCCGCATCCGAAGGATAGGGGAAGGTGATAGTTTCAGTTTGTTTATCAGTTCACGGGGGGGAGGGGGTACCCTGCCAGGTCCAGGTCAGGAGGGGAGGGGGTACCCAGCCAGGTCCAGGTCAGGATTGGAGGGTACCTGGCCAGGTCCAGGGTATCCCCCTCACCGGCTAGGATGGGCCGCAAGAGGGCTTTCTTGTTGATCAAAATAATATGAATTTTTGTGTAACATTCTATTTTTGTCAGCCTTCATGGGAAAGATCACCGGACCCTATGGTCCTAGTACGTGGCCTACAGCCAAATCTTTCTGCGAGGCTAGAGGACAAAGAATCATGACAATAGATTCACAGGAAGAAGAGGAGTATGTGCATAAAGAGCTTAATCCGACAACTTGGTACGAGTTACGTGGTTAAAATTTAAACGCAAATGTTAACCATTCTTAATAGTTGTTAAATAACGAGTTATCACATTTACTAGTATCTGCAACGAAATTCAGTACAGATTTTCTATTAGAAGTCCTAGGATCATAGTATTATATTTGATTACTTTATTACAGTTGTCCTGTGATGGACACAGTTTGAATTTTATTTTCTATTAGAATACATCGCTCCTTTTTGAATTCATTAATGACTAACTACATCTCTTGTTATTTGTTGCATTTCAGTTGATTATCTCCCTTTGTCTTGAGATCTATTCCAGTTTCCCAAAATTATACAACATTGGTAATATTTTTAAAAGAAGGCTTACACTTGAAAGTGCAAAACAATTCAGCAAAAACTTCCCTGCACAGCAAGTGAACAATACATTATCAGTCTGAATCTTTCAGTTTTCAAAATCATGCTCTATAGATTCTAAAAACGACCCAAAAAGGTCCAAAAAGTGATGTATTGCATGAAACAAAGTTCAGTTCATTACACCAAACAGAGGAAACTTTGATTAATGCAACATTTTCGTATAACATTTTCCGATGCATTTTAACTTCTGTCTACAAATATGAAATATGAAAAGAATAGAGAGAGAATATTTACCACTGCATACCACTACATACATGCATGTGGTACTCAATCAGTGTTATTTGACCCTTTCAGGATATTTCTCGGAATCACTGACTCTTCGGTTGAGAGTGTGTTTCGCACATCGGCAGGATTCACCACCCCGTGGGCGAACTGGAAGAACGGAGAGCCGAATGATGCAACAGTATCAACAGACGAGGACTGCGTCGTGAGGGACACAGCCTATGGCACATGGCATGACGTTGACTGTGCTCGAACTTGGGAGTATTACTGTGAAGGTTACGTCACATTAAAAGTCCAAAACAGACGCCTGTTGTTTCAAACACATTTAAGTTTTCCCATGTCTAGCTGTGTGTCCGTGTATCCTACATGGCCACCCTGCAGGAACTACAAAAATGTCTGAAATATGCGACAATATCAAAAGATTCTGAAAATGATGATATGATAATATGATAAAATCTTGAGGATGTGGTCCAGAATTCCTCTATGATATGGGAGCCACGAGCTACTGTTTATTCAAGTACACATGAATGTTTCTCGCGTGGGCCAGTCAATTTTAATAACCATTACATGTAAAATTTGTATTGTGATAATTTCTAAATACTTCCGTATTCAACAGATTTTTGTTTTTGTTGAAAACAAATATTATCTTTATTTTCATCCTAGGACACAGTTTGCCACTTTGACTACACTGGAAATTCTTTCCAACATATATCAAGAATCCAAAACTTTTTATCTCCCATTTCCTTCATGTCTGTGAAATTTCAATTGTTAAAATTGTTTCTTTTTTTTTTTGAACAACTAATACATATACATACAATTGAAATTTTACAGAAAAGGTGGATTTAATGTGTAGAATAGACGCATATTTCTCTTCAAAACAGCTCCCCTGATATACATCAATGGAGTGGCAGAGGATTCAGAGACTCTGATCGACGACGATGCCGATTCCTGTGTCAATCTGACCGGAAGTGAAGGATGCAAATTGGACAGGGTCTCAACTTTCTTTGTCATGTTTTGCTGCAATGAACAAATTGCTTGTTCCTACAGTGATATTAAGTTACAATGAAGTTTATATTTATGATACCTGCTTCCAGATATCCATTCGATCAACCTGGGCAAACAGAGAAATCACTATTGAGATCAGAACGTCCAACGTTCCGTGTTCAGATCTGAACGTCGTCTGGAGAATAACGTGGGAAGACGTTAACTTTGGTATGTACAGATACAAAACATTCTAGTTTTTCTTTTATATGTCATTTTCTGCCAAATCATGGCAGAATCCTGCCAGGATGGACATTCAATGGGCATTCAATACTGGCAGAATTCTGCCAGGATTTGGCTGGAAATGACAACTCCTAGAAAAACTCGTTCACGTGTTCAGACCTAAGCGTTATCTAAAGAAACGCCTGGGAAGATTTTTCTGAGAGTGAAACATCCATTAATCAAATCTGCGAGGGTGAGTCGGAAGTAGTAAGTCACCGAGATGACCAATAGAACAGTTCAAGCACTATTTTAACATGTAGGGGACAGTGAAGCTGTCGCCAAGTAACAGAGTGTGAAACTAAATAATTGGTGGAATTGTGATTGAAATTGCCAAATGTCAACTTGATTATTATTCTACAGTAAAATACAAGAAATGCAGCTGAGTCACCATGAAGACAACCGCAGAAAACAACAAATACACGTGTAGTTCTATCTGCGACGTCACAGCTGCAGGAGCTAAAGAAATAAAAATAACGTCACAGACGCCAGCCTCAAGCAACCCAGCTATTTGTGATATCAAGGCTATTTAAATCAGAAAAACAGAAAAAAACCTGCAGTAGTGGATTCAGGATTTTCCAGACGGGGACGCCAACCTCCGGGCCTATTATTTGGCCAATTTTTTCCCGAACACTACATTAAAATAAAAGGAATTGGACCAGAAGAAGTGATTGTACATTGCATGGAATTTAGATGTAATTGTCTGTAAACATTTGAAACACTTCCTCCTTTCTTTAATTGTTTTGAACATGTAAAATTTTGCATCGCAGTGCGCACTATTATGTCAAAGTCAACGGTAAGCATAATATTTTGGTCACCTCGCTAGCCACCTCTAATGTGATGGTTGTCTCTGAGACCATTGTTTAGTTATGCTTTGAACAGAAAATCTTGACTGAACTTAAAACAAGTTTCTGACAGACAACCATTTTAAAACAGGTATTGTTTGAGTTGGTGTTTGACTCGAGCCTTCTCTGTTTCAGCAATCAATGTCACTTTGCAATACTTCAGAATCTTTTACCGTAAATCAACTTGTAAATTAGCAACAAGACAAGGGCTTTTCTTCAAGGCTGCCCACACTAAGTGTACAAAGATGTGACAATACATGAAAAAAGAAGGAAACTTAATTGATACAACCAAGGTTTTCGTTTTCAACACAAACCTGGCATTTCTGACATTTCTGTGCTATATTGACATTGAGGGGTTTTAAAAAGTTTCAGCAAAAAATAAAGTTGCCCCCGGTGGGAATTGACCCTCGATGCCCATTATGTACAGAAGTTACAGAAATGGCAGATTTGTGTTGAAAACGAAAACTTCGAACATTTTTACAAATTCTGCACCAATCACAAACTTGACTGAAAGCACAGAGCGACCACATTGAGCGTAGCAGTTAAAAAATTCCGTGTACCGTTGAGAGTAAAAATTGTTTTTCTGCCGCTTTCCAGAACATGATATTTGCAAAAATGCTTTGTAATACTTTCTCATAATAAATGTAAAAACAACTGCTTGATTTCATAGTACACTAGTTTACGTCCTAATTGCAATAGATAAGACGTCAGTTTCACGAAAGAACTGAACCGTCAAATTTATCAAAGCGGGTCACAAAATGCAGACGTTCGTCTGCCAACTTTGTTTGCCAATATATTTACAGTCTCTTTTCTTATTTCATCCATATGATATATTAAAATAGGTATCAGTGGCTACAAAAAGATTACATTTAACGGTTGCATACGTCACTTGTCTAGTTAATCTCTAATCATTAGACTAATGGCACAGAGAAAATGAATGTGAGAATATTGACATTCTTTTATTGTGGAGACTTTGTGATAGACATATAAAAAGTATTGCGATTTTCTTCCATTGGTGACACAGTAAAAAAGTAGGTATGTTCCTTGTCATAACACACTTCATGAAAACCTTTAATATTTAATGGTTGAGTCAAAAGAGCCCTGAGCAAAGTCATTAAAAATGTACGACGTACGACGAATAATACTCATATATTAACCCTGCAGATAAACAGTGCAACAATCAATACACAGATACCTCAGTTAAACATGGAAAAATAGACGTTCTCAGACGTTAAGTTGAAACCATGGTGAAAATAACGTTTAATTCTGTGTTTTGGGTTATACTCTTATTGGAAATTGCAGCATCCTTGAACAAACATTGTCATAATGGAACTGGAAGGTGCTACTGGTTGGGCAGCGGAGGTAAAAATTGGCATGAAGCCAAGTAGCATGTCAGTCGCAGGGAGGAGATCTCGCCGTCATGGAAACTGAGGAGTTACACAATTTTGCTAGTAATCTGTTCAAAGCAAGGTAAATTTTTTTATATCCTCTTTCTCTTTTACCCTAATCGAAGAATATTTAACTCTGATCGATTAGTAAAGAGTTTTAAAATGGTTATCTGTAAAAATATTTTTAGTACAGTCATAAATTTGATGTCTAACAAATGACTTTAAAAACGTTCTCATAAAAAACCATCATAAAACTATTAACGAAGCAGTCAGTATCATATATTCTTTCGTCGGGATTTTTTTAGCTTTGTATTTGACATTTATATGGAATGAAAAAATCAAAAGAGGAAAGATGTAAGAAAGAAAGTATCACAATAACATGTTTATAAGGAATATACTCCGCGTACTCTTTTGAATTGGAGATCATTTTCTTTTCTACTGAAATGTCAAACTAGGACTAAAATCTATCTCGTCGATGACTCAAATTGAAGGAATTAAAACAATTCTCTAAAAATTTAAATAAACTGATCATACGTTTTCAAATTAAATCAATTTACTGTAGTCAACCATGGATTGGTGCAATGATATTGCACAGGAAAGTGACTTCAGATGGTTGAACGGAGACCCCTTGAGATATGAGAAGTTTACTCCTGGTGAACCAAGAGAAGCAAACTCACAGAACTGTATCCGGATGACTTCGAATGGCAGATGGGCAGACGGCATTTGTAACGTGCATCCTCAGTATCTTTGCTCATCAATAGGTAGGTACTTTTGTGTTTTCAAGGTGTACCTGCCAGAAAACCCAGTTATTTAAGCAACAACATACTTTAATGTCCATCTGACTCTTTTCCTTATTGAGGGTTAAGAATTTGAAGATAAATATTATTACGAGACTACTAACTTTCAGTAAGTCAAGAAATAAGTTTTAGATTAGAAGCTTAAGATTATCCTTGAATCTTCTGTAGCAAATACCCGGTCAACTAGACTAACGAATGAAAAATTATTTTCAGCTCCCTCTTGCACAGTGGTCAAAGATGGCTCCACAGACTTCAAACTAGGTATCAATCTCTAATTTCTTTTATTGCTGAAAATCACGATTGTTTGTTGATGTGAAAAAGTCTGAAATTAATAATTTATCTATGATCTGTATCCTCTGAAAAACCTATCAAAACGCGACAGTAACAAGTATGTCAGCATTGGCGGATCCAAGGCCCCCCCAGACCAATTTATTTAATTTTTATGCTATTTTTGGGAAACATTTGGCCAAACAATAAGCTGGCGCATCTACCTTAGGGGTTGGTGTCCCCCATCTGAGAAATCCTGGTCCGCCACTGATCAGGCACCTCTGTTTATTTTATTGTCCAATGAATTTGAGACAACCTTTGTTTCACATCAGTCAGTATAATGTCTGATGTTTTATCATCTTCATTTTCTGTGTTTAGCCTTCATGGGGAAGATCACCGGACCCTATGGTCCCAACACGTGGTCTGCTGCCAAATCCTTCTGCGAGGCTCGTGGACAGAGAATCATGACAATAGATTCACAGGAAGAGGCGGATTACGTGGAAAATTCTCTGAATCCATCAGATTGGTGAGTCACCTTTTAAAATTCACTTGCAGCAACAGTACTTGTTTGAAACTGTAAAGCCGTAGGAGAATTACGCACCAACCAATCAGGGGTCTGCCGCGCTACAAATGCAATTCACTATATTTGCAAAGGTGTGAAACAGGGGATTCAATTGGTGGGATTTCGGTGCCCTATTTCAAAAGAAATCTCCCAACACTTCGGTCAGAATTCTTGAACACACAAAATTTGTAGGTGTATGAATACATTTGTGGATGCATCGTAAATTTGTAATGATTATTTGTAATAGCAAATAAAATATATGCGAAGAATTACAGTACTTAAGACTTACTTAGTAATTTATACTGTTCCTCAATGCGCTGTCAATTTCTTTCATTATTTTTGACGTTGGGATTTTTGGTATCACATATATGTAAACAAGAAAGTCCTCCTTTGTGAACGCAAGAGGCATACCGCCCGCCTGTCCTATCCTTGGGGGGGGGGTAACCCATCCTGGCCAGCTCAGGACGGAGGGGGGGCACCCAGGGTACGCCAACTGTCCTGACCTGGCTGGGGAGTACCCCAACCTTGGACATGGGGGTACCCTGGGGCACCCCCCCACCGGGTGTGAACATACTGAAAAGACTTACCACCCGTCGTACTACGTACGCGGCTGGTAATTATCAGGCTTTAGCAGTCAACAGATAAGACTTCTGACACAAAACATTTATATTCATTGTAGTTATTGTACCTTAACGACATAAAATTGGGCAACTAGATTACTCATATTGGGACTTAATGTGTTGGATTAGTTGGTAGATAATAAAGAAAAATGCTGAAGGATGAACAGCAAAAAGCCTGACAATCTTGCATGTGTCCAAGTTAAACTTGAGAGCGCCAAGATTGCTTTCTGATAATTTCTACTGATGTTTGGGTTTATTTCGCAAAAAGAAAACCTACATTACCATTACCTATTGCCTTGATCCTCAGGATATATCTAGGGATCAGGGATGCCGAAGTTGAGAGCGTGTTTCGTACAACGGAAGGGTTCACCACTCCCTGGGCGAAATGGCAGTCTGGCCATCCAAACGATGCGAAGCAAGGTGCAGTGGAAGACTGCGTTCGCAGGTATCCATCCAACGGGTTATGGACAGATATCAACTGTGGTAGCAACTTAAAATTCTACTGTGAAGGTGAGAAAATTGCTTTCAAGACGTGCCGAAATTAATCGTATGCTTTGAATTTCAATATTACATACCAGGGATGTTCATTTTCACTGGTAAAGCCCACCGTGCGCTTAGGCCTCAGGGGTTTACATCACCATTCTCTTCAACATTTGAGCCCTCAACAAATAAGCACCATCTTCCTTTTTCTCAAAAAAGGAGAAACATTGCATTTTAATTAGTTTAAAGTTCCAACGCCTCCCAACTACCTTCACTTTTGGACACGGTGTTATAACCAAAATGAAGATAAGGAGCTCAAGACAGCAAACAACACCTCCACCCTCACCCACCCAAAAAAGTGTGTGAAGGGTCCACTGGGAGGGGATACTAATTGTAATTGCATTCCTTTGATGAAATTTTTCTTTTTTCCTGTCAATTTATAGTCACAATTTTTGATCGATTTGTTTTGAATCAGCTCCAGTGATGTACGTTAATGGAGTTGAGGAAGAATCCGAGACTCTTATCGACAACGACGCCGATACCTGTGTCAATTTGACAGGAAGCGACGGATGCAGTATAGATAAGGTACAGCATCTATTGTGTTTTATCTGCAATGAACAAGGTACAGATTCCGTTAATAATATTTTTGTTCAAAGTAAATGAGGTTCGAAATATGATACTAATCTTATAATACTGTCCGATTAAAACTTTAACTTTCACTACTGGACTCAATCAAATTACAAAAAAGTCATATTGCTTCACACAGAGCACACACGTTTGGGAATGTTCACATTTCCTTGTGTGGGTCACCCGAGTCATTCATCACTCCTTGATATTTAGTTTTTCACTCAGCCGAAATCTTTCGAATTCTCACTTGGATGTCATACTAAATAGGATGTAATATGTCTTAGTTTGAGGATCTCCATCTTTAATGGATGCTACCTTACTTTTTCGGGGTGTTCATGTCTTGTAGATATCTGTTCGGTCAGCCTGGGCAAACAGAGAAATCACCATGGAGATCAGAACGTCCAACGTTACGTGTTCAGATGTAAGAGTCGTTTGGAGGATGACGTGGGAAGACGTTATTCATGGTATGGCCCATTTAAAAGTTTTCAATGCGCTTCAGGAAATTTTATAAAATTTGAATTGATTTTATGAGGACTGTATGGTGGCGCCTGTGCTGTAGCATTGACTATGTGTGGAGGTTTATAAAAGTGCAATTGACTCCACTATCTACACTCGCACCTACCCAAGACACACACAAGCTTACTGGGCCACGTTTAAATCGAAATCATACAGTAATTCCTCTTATGATACCTTCCAGTTGTTCGCAATTAATATAAAGTAACATTGTGGGGCTCTATCTAATGATCACTGGTTTAAGGGTCTAATCGAGGTTTTTCAGCTTCAAATTTTTAAGCTCCAAATTATTCAACAAAATATCACGTCTCAGTTCCAAGTTGAACTCAGTCTTTCTATAACATTGCTATGTTGTAGGAAATTACAAAATGTGTAGCAGTGTTACCATAGAAGCAGCGACATCAAACAAATACACTTGTAGATCCATATGTGACGTCACAAGCACAGGAACTACAGAGCTAAAAATAACATCAGAGACCTTGGCCTCAAACAATCCAGCTATTTGTGATATCAAAGTTATTTAAGTCAGAAATGTTTGTATCCAGTCAAATCAAGATGGTTGTGAACAATTATTTGATATCTGGGATGCAATTATGAACAGAATTTGAAACATAACGAGTCCTCTTTACTCATACTTATAAAAATAAAATGTACACTCCCACAAGAAGTGAAATTTGCTTTGACAACATTTATGCAAATCATGCGCTCTAAACCAATCAAGGCAGACCAATAACCATCTACCTTTTCCTTTTATTAAAAAGAATAACAATTCATACATCGTTTCACATTACATGGTATCTTGAACATATTGTGTCAACTGGTATCAACTATACCAACATGCTATTGACACAAGTCACAATCAAATAAAGGACCTGACCACATTGTATTGATGCCACATTTTAATTTATCAAGGATGGATTATTTGGCGATTTTAATGGACACCCGGGTCAGAAAATGTTGTCCATCAATTCAAGATTTCAATATAATTGTTAGTTCTGAAGTTAGTTCTGTCTTTAAAAATGTGCTAAGAGTCATTGATCTCCATTGACATGGACATTATTTTATCCATAGACACCAGGACCATCCCTGGAACAGCAATGCAATTTCGTCAATTACGACGCCATGCTTACATTAACATTACTAGAAATGAACGTGAAATATGGCGTCGAAATTGACCAATTGGCATTGTTCTTGCAGGCATTGTCAGGGTGTCTATGAATAAAATAGCATTGCAATTAATGTCTGTGTATATGATTGTGGCCGACTTTACGTTCATTTCCAGTAATGATGGTGTGCAGAATTATATTAATGTCTTCCCCCGAAAAAACTCAAACTTTAGTAACCCAAGCTGCCGTGCTAATGTCTGAAACAAGTACTTTGTTGTTGGACTCAGCGTATCATTCACGTGATCCTCCTCTTCCTGTGAATCGATCGTAATAAGTCTCTGTCCACGAGTCTTGCAGAAGCATTTATCAGTGGACCAGTTTCCAGGGCCGTGAGGGCCGGTATACCCCCCGGCAGAGGCTGAAATTACTCAACAAGTACATGTACAAGAATACATTTCTTTTTTGTGATTTCTGAGGCAAGCTCTTCTAGGTTATTTTTTAAAACAAGTAAATATATCTTTAAGAAACCTAGTTTGATTTCCGTGCATCCATCTTCGATCACCGAACAGCTCGGAACTACCTCACACTACGGATACAAACTTTGTTAGAGACTACTTTCAGATGTTTGCACATGTGCAGAATGCATTTCCCGTTGACAAAATCAACAAAAGCAGCCATTTTGCTACAAATTGTCAAAAATGTTATTGGATATACATTGGATAATATACTGTCTAGCATTCAGAAAGTAGGCTCAATATTATTTCCTTTATAGTACAAATGGGTTTCTACACATTTGGTGAGAAACTGTCATTCTGTTCATGTTAATTTCATGGATG
>JBCAUG010508529.1:0-15141 GCA_038406175.1 Haplosyllis leylae
ATGCACCACTGCATCTGTCCAATTCATCTAATTCATCCAATTAGATGAAAACCTCCCCATTTTGAAAAAACTAGATCCAGTGCCTACAGATAATAATCTTTAAATTCAACGCGTTGTGAAGCTTATTCTTCAGTGATCTAATAAAATCGTAAAAAAAATCGGCACCCAGCTTCTCAGTTGAAATCAATTTTCATTTCGCGTGTATCTGCACAGAATAAGAGGAGCCACCAATCGAGTTTGAAAATCCTATATTTCGTAATTTTCTTCCAATTCATGGCAGATTCCTGCCAGCATTAACATACAATGGGTGGCAACCATTGAAAGTCAATGCTGGCAGAATTCTGCAAGGATTTGGCAGAAAATTACGAAATATAGGAAAACTCGAATATGGTTGTACAGGAGTTAAGAGAAAAGGGACGGTGACAAAAGCTGTTTTTGTAGCCTTTTTCTAAACATTGATAATCTTATTTGTTGCTAAGTTGATAGTTTATGTAGGTTCATTACTTTATCATTTACCAATTGTTCTCACCGAGTTCATGTCTGGACAGATAGCGGCACCAATATGTTCTATTAGCTTCAGCTTTCATGTCTTTTATCATTCCTCCTGCAATTCTCGTGAGATTGAGTAATCTTGTTCCTTGCAGGACATTTTCATTGTAATAGACTACCTCATATTACCCTCATTTGGTGATGTATCTAGTTTAGGACTAAGGTTTGCATTTGTCATGTCACTTTTGTGGACGGTTCCCCTACGGTGTTTCAAGCTATGTATAATTTGGTGTTTGAGGAAGTGAACTAGGAGACAAATAAAACTAGATCGAGGCTGTCTCTAAAATTATGTCACCAAATAATACTCCTTTCAACTTTTCCCTTCTATTTTACCAATTACTATGGGAGAATGTTACTTCAAATGATCCTATTTGTGTGCGGATTGCTGAAGCCATTATCCACTTTCAGTGTTTCAGAGGCGCAATCCCCTCATGCTTAGATTATAAATTGGCCTCTTGTATGGAGGCTGCACTATTCACTGTATTTCACTTGATGCATTTCTCATTGTGTTCTTAAAATTAGAAGGCATTACTGCTGGTCATTAATTTTAGTAATGTAAGCACTCATTTAATAACTTTGATGTAGTAAACAGAATAAGAACTCAAATAATTGCCTAACAATAGCCAAACCACCATCGACGTTTTAGCCATTTCTGTTCGATTTTATCTTTATTTCTGCAATGTTTTTTTTTTAGAAAAGCGTTGAGAGATAGAATTGAGGGAGAAATTGACACATGAATAAACTAAATTGGCATCAAAACATTTTTCTCCGAATAATGCCTTATTTGCAATCCAATGGGTTTCTTGAAGGCATAACCAAGGGATATTTGGTTAATGAATTAAAATGCAAAAATAGAGTGAAGAGTTCGCTTGGTGATTCTTTAATAATGGACACTTTTTCTCATATTTAACAATGATACCTTTTTTCATCCACCGTGGAAAACAATCCAAAAGCCAATGAAAATGAATGGAGAAACTCTGAAATGAGGAGGCTCTAAAACGAACCCAGCAGTTGGATTCTAAATCTTCCTGACACAATCAGGCCTAGAGAATTACACAAGAAGAAACTACTCGACTTATTATTTTTAATGCCTAAGATTTCTTTAGATTTAAACTGGTTGTAGTGATTGAGTTAATTATGACAACAAACTGATATCTTGCATTCTTACTTCACTGTAGTTTTAATCAGTTCAGTTATTGTTCGTACTGAAAGTGCAAAAGGCAAATTAATATCATGTATTTTATGCAGTGTCGTTTTTATCATTCACAAAACAAATTATCGTCTACATAAATCTTATTTGACAATTTCACAGAAATACTGTTATTAAAATTTAAATGATCGTTTAAGAATATTTAAACGAAAATTAATGGAACTTCAGACCAATCGTAGTTCTTATCTAATTAATTGTTCTGGGTGGAAACGATTTAAGCAAACAGTCAGTCAAAATTTATTCGCCACCCTTAATTAGCTTCCATTGAAGTATTTCCTTGAGGATTGAAAAGACAGTGAAACTGACTGTCGCACAATTTCAACTCTTTGAATCTTTTGTTTTTGAAATACTGATAACATATTCTTTACCAGAACCAGAAATGAAAGAATATTTTCAAACTTACTATCCCAGTGTTAGAATGATATGTACATTATTATCAAGTGTTGTGGAGAAAATTAAAATCCAATTCATTTTGTCCCATTAGAAATGAGCTTTTAGCTTTTACAGGATCAGACGTATTTTGAGCAATTAGCGCCACAGAACAGCCAGTAAAACTTGAAAGAAGAAAGAAAATCCTTCTCATGTCCGGAAAGATTTACTTTAGAATAATCATCGTGAACTTAAAAGTATCATATTTTCATTGAAGAAGAGGTTGATTTTAAACATGACCATCATCATATCCGTTTTCATCACAGAATATCTTGTGACATTTCTTTTGTTATTTCTCCAGTAAAACTATCACTTTTGATTTGTTGTATTTGACAGGCCCATCTCCGCAGAGAAGAGGCTGCTGAAGAAGTTATTAGGAAGATACAAGAGGGTCGGCAAGAACGGTTTGCCTGTTCGCAACTCGTCGCACGCCGTGCCCGTAACCTTCGCTATCGGTCTAATACAGCTTGAACTGGACGAGAAGAATAAAATGCTCTCTTCAAGCACATGGGCCAAGCTGGTAAGAATCACATATCACATTGACTCCCTATCTTGTTCACGACACAAGAGCTCTTCCGGCCTTTCTAGTCCACATCTAGAAGAATAACTGGATACATCGGTATTGTTCCTTGAGGATTCCCCGTGGCATAAATCTGCGAGTGTTCCTGCATTCGCTTGTAAATTCGCCATAAACCTCGTATTAGCAAGGATCATTATAAGGCATCATTTGTTGTAGGTGAAGAGCAGGGGAAATTGTTATTTGATTCTGTTTTACAGTGTTGTTTAACTCCACTTTCCAATTTGGAGTAAAATGGAGATGAGTCCCAGGACAGGCACCCAAAAAGTACCAGATGGGGATGGCGAACATTTACACTCTTTGGGGGCTCGGGCATCAAACTGATGGGAAGTGCTCATTTAAATAAAAAGAAGCTCTCTACCAAATTTGCCTTTGAAGCTCTCAATGTAAATAATAATTTGTTGACATCCGTGGACAGGTTGTGGCGAATTGTATCATCAAACTAGGTTATAAACATAGGAGTGAAATGGGTTTCGATGGTGTATAGAGTAACTAACTCACCTTTTCCTGGAACCAGTTAAGCTGGATCATCTTTGCTAGAACGACTTAATATTTTCAGATAGGTTTCAAGAAAGCCTTCCAGTGGACAGGGACAACCCTCCCCGGTGCACAGACAGACAGACAACGACAACTAAAAATATTACCTTCCCTTACTACGTACGTGATCTGTGAAAACTAAGTATGTGTGTTTGTGTACAACGAGAGCAACGTAGGTAGAAATATCATGCCACAAACCTTCCGGTTGATTCTCTTGGGAATGAAAAGGAAAGTACAGTAAAACTTGCTTCGAACCATTATCAATAAGCTAACGGAATGACCGTAAAAAGACAGACGGCTTGGGATGGGAGCATTATCTATGCCAGTTTTTAGACCTCTTTGAATTACCTAAATGCCATAAACGCAAAAACAAAATGGACGTATTCACTAGGCCAGGTTAAGGGCAGGTGACACACGAAGAAAAAACTGCAATGATCACAAAAACTCATTTACTCGAAAAAATACTTTTTGAGATCCCAAAAGAAAGGTATCAACTGGACTTGACCGGTTGTAAGGTCTCTTTGACTGATTGAATAAGTCAGGAGTAACCAGTTTTGCAGCCTATAATGTTTTTGAATTACACAGAGATCTCGCAGCGTATTTGTGGATAGGTGGCTCCTGTGTGGAGATGCTGGGTTTGAGTTCCACCTTTGCCATGTAATTTTGCTAAATGTGTCAAAGTTGAATGAGCTTCGTCAATTATGTGCAACATGTTGGTTATGTGTGTAGAAATCTTGATGTTAATTGTAAATCGAGGTAATTATTCCATTCGTTTGCTATTTGGCAAGACAAATGGTTGTCAGACAATACTGCAAAGAATACACCACAGTGTTTAGATGTCAACCTAATGGGTGCAATTAGTTCTCCTAAACAAGATATGAAACGTGCGATTTTTCCAAACCTCTGGTTGTGACGGTAACCTTAGACGTTGAATGAGATTTCCTACTCAAACACTTCCAAGCAAAAAGAAGCTCTGAGAATCCGTACTCTGACTTGATTCTGAATGAGAGATGGTCAATGAAAAACGTCATCTTTCCAATTGACAGTAAGATTATTAATTGATTTCCAGTACAAACGAAAAGTAATCCCATCAGTTTTTCTACAGTTAGTCTTCTATGGACTTCCTGGGTGGATTTCACATCTTTTGACTCCACCATCGAAATTCAGAATTGGTTACTAACTTTCAAACTGATAAGTAACAAATATACATGTCTATTACTTTGAGTTGAAAACAAATGAATGATTTTGATTCCAGGTAAATCAAACAGTTTGTTCCCAAGGAAGAGGAAATAAGCCTCAACCGTGTAGAAGATCATGATTGGTAGACATTGCTGATTTGTGCGACATTTTGAGGTGGAATAATTAACTTTGAAAGTAATTTTAATTTCAGTAATAATGCTTACTATTAGGCTATATTTGAAAATAGGACATAAACAATACAGCCAATTCTAATGATTAAAGAACTTGTTGTTTTACTCATTAAAAACAACAAAAGCCATTTACTGACCAGGTTTCCTTTTGATAGCATTTGAGACTCAAAAACTTGAGGTCTTCACAAAAGTCCGGTCAAAACACCTCAAAACTGTGAAATAGTGTCCAAAATCTGTAAAAAGGGAGGACATTTGTCCTCTTTTCTTCTTAAGGAGCCTGCATTATTTAGATTTGTGTCAACATGACTGGCATTTGGCATTTTATGTCGGCACCTTTATCGGTGTGTGACGGTACATTTGTGTGGAGATTGATGAGACAGAGGGCATGTAGCATCTGCGAACGTTGTTTCCTCCACAAATTAAAATGACTCTTCAGGGTGTAACAACTTGGGCTGCTCGATATTCCAATTCTCATCAACCCTGTAAAATGGTCCATTCCAAAAAGTATGCCCTCACACGATGCTTTGTGATATGGCCGCTTGTGTGAGTATTTTTAAAACATTTTCGGTGCCCTCACAGAGCGACAGCGAGAGCATGAGCGTGAGCGAGTCTTGCAGAGATACAAAATCCAACCAATACTGCTCACGCTCTGGTCTGAATGGCACTGGTAAAAATTAATATAATCCTTCCAAGCGAAGCCTCAAGCATTGCCGCGCTCTCTCTCACGCTCTCGCTTGGTGTGAATGGACCCTTATGCAAAATGCCCTTCCTGATTTGAGTACCCCCCGTTGAGGTACTAAAATACACGGGGCACACTAGAATACTACAACAGTAGCGTGACATTTTATCAAAATAGGATAACATCTTTCAACAGACACTGGAGCAATCTGGAAAGTTTACAAAGAAAGAAATGACACAAGGAAGAAAACGTGCATGATTTCACAGGTTTGCGGCATTTAATTCGATTATGTAAAATGGAATTCTCTTTTGCCCGCGGAAATCGAGAGCCCCTATTGACTTCAGTGTGCTTAGCAGTTGCTTTGGTTATTTTTGAATTGTATAAAAAATTCTGTTGTTTGATCATTCGCTTTGTGTTCCTTGAACCACATGAGCACTAAGTAAATCTTCGGGTAAAGATTATTTTACTTTCTCCAGTCTTACTCTCTTTAGACACTATAGGTTCAATAGTTTCCATGTTACTTAATCTGGTTTGCTTATTATCCTAGAAATATAGGTCAGCGGAGTAGAGCTGATTTCTGTGTTTATTGTTTCAGAGGCTCCTTGTTTCCAAAGGAGAGCTTGCAAAGTGCCGTTTAGATTCTTTTACCCACCACCATCACGAAAAGCTTTGTCTTTAGACAATTTGAAGTTTTTAGGGCAAAACTTATTTTGGTAAAAGCCTTTGACTGCAGATAACTTTCAAGAAAAAACCCACCAAATTAAAACATTTAAATTTTCTTTTAATGTGGGACTATAACTGAAGACGACAAGGAAAGCGTGAGCATAGTGTTAAAATATGTGTAGTATGAGAATAATGTTTCAGTATCATGGTACCAAAAGATATACCTTAAGAGATTCCTGACACTTTAACTGACAATTGATAGTAAACTGTGCTTGTAATATTTGGGGTTTCATTTCCTAAAATTTTTTAGCAAGACATCTTACACATGTTCCATTACTAGCTTTTTCTGTGAGTTGCCTCTATTCACCCATAGAAATGCTTTATTACAAACATCCTTCTTTGCATGATCTTATATGACCCCAACAGCTGAATGATGATAAAGTGAATGAACGATGATGCTCGTCACCCTGACTTTCCCCTATTATCACGCACCCCAAAAAGCTAGTAATCCTGACTTTCCCCTATTATCACGCACCCCAAAAAGCTAGTAATGACTGAGATAAAAATTGAATTTCCAGAGGATTTTTCAGATTCTGAGTTTCTTAAATTAAAAACATGAATGAAAACTTACTGAAACTTTTGTGAACATTTGTTTTATTCAACACTTCAAGGTTCAACACTGTGCTTTATCATACACTTTATTTTAAGATAAAAAAGACGAACAGTAGTTTTTTGGAAAGAGACTTATTATACTGAAATACAACAGTCAGTCATCTTTCTTTACCAAAAAGAAAACACAACGGCCCTTTGAAGCCAAACAATATCCAGCACGAAATTTGAAGAAAAGAATTTCAAGTATCGACGATTCAGTGCTGTGCAGATAGGTTTTTCGTCCTGGGTTTTGATAGTAATATTGGTTTCTTAATTGACTTTTGAATTGACTCAACCTGATTTCAATTCTGGGTTGAAAGAGAAATTTGAGAATTATTCTTCAGGAGCTTCGCTTGCTATTAAATTCTCCTTTACCAAAAACAATTTCGGCACCTCTTCCTCTTTTGGTAAGTATTCCCAGTTCTATAGGATGAGTGCGTTGAGTTCGGTCCCATCTTTTAACTAATTCAACCAGTGATATGTGGTTCCAGAGTGACCGAAGATAAGAATAAGTTGTGCCTGTGAATCATTACACCATGAAATTTCACACCTGTGCGACAGCATCCAATCTGACCGCCACCCAGGAGAGCATTACTAGCTATCAATTATCTCTTCACAAATATAGATAGTACCTCTGTAGAGTAAACAAATAGGTTGGATCTAATAGGAATATTTTATTCCAGACACACCCTTTTTTGCATGACCATATATCTCCACGGGAGAACATAAGATGATGCTCACTTGTTTACCAATTACCTTGGTTACACGATCTCACTTATACCTAGTAATGGCCTCGGAATAGCTTGTCGATATGGTCATCACACAGTGCTTTGAACACTTATTTAATAGTCTAGAATCACCCTCTATATACTGCAAATTGCTAGGTTTCGACAGGCAGACAAATTGAAACGTAAGGTTTTACGATGGATTTTGGTACTTTGATTCTGATCAGTAAGAGAGTTTCAGATTGAATCAAAACTATGCCCGACAGAAATAGTGCACGAAATTTCAGTCCACCAACCATGTTGGAATCATTTTCAACAAACAGTTGAAAACATTTTAAGCGGGGAATCCGAAAACAGTCAGTGTAAAACAATTAGATCTACTTTTGTTTCAGCAAAATTCATTAGTGAGTTGTTCATGGTATCTGGAGGTAGTGGTTGTCTTTTAAGCAATCAAATGCAGTTCCACCAAGGGGAAAAGACAACTGTGCTGACATCAGGTTCATAACAATCTCTCTGAATAATAATCCACTTATGTGGACCACTTGATAGGTCCTTTCCCAGATAGCTGAACTAGAGTCTACAAAACCAATACTTAAAGGGCTTGTTAGAGCATGGATTTCCTGGCTGCTTCCTCCAAGCAACACCATAAAAACATTTTGGTATGCAGCTGGGACATGACTGAATGACACAAAGAATTTTACTGGAAGAGTATTCAAAATTTTATGTGATTTAGTATATTTTATTAGCATTTTTGAAAATCTCACCAGAACTAGTTGAAAAGAAAGCAGAAGCTTATGGATGAAGTTCAGTAGTCAGAATAATATATTTGGGATGCAATAATTTTTGTGTGTGGTAAAGCAATGGATTATTAGTTTTGACCTGATATAACCAGACTTCTAGATCTAAATACGTGCAGTTGAAAACGATTTGAATAAGAATCTCTTATCGACAACTGTTCTCAACGTTCTGTTTTTGGCAGCAATGGAAAGATGCGTACATGACTTGGAAACTCGAGGACTATGAAGGCGTTGGTCAAATCAGTTTGGACCAAAGTGAAGTGTGGATGCCTGACATAATGCTGTACAACACGTAAGTTTTTCTTTTTTCTAATTTACTTACAAGGACTCGTGACTGGTGTTGAAATCAACCATTATGTCCTTACATCCACAATGTTGTGTGACCAATACGCTTTTCCAGACAAGAGCTGCATGTTTTCACAGTAAGTTAATGGGAAAATAAACATCAAATCACCGCTAAAGCTCTTGTATGGTGGGCTTTAATGTCATATAGCCCTACAACAATCTTCTTTCTCGGTAGAAGCCACAATATATATCCAGCTCCACGAAAGAAAGTAATAAAAAACTTCGTCTTGGGAGAGAAGGTAACAAGATTCTTTTATTGAATGAGGATTCTTTTCTATTTAAAGGTGTAATTTTCTTTCTTTGTTCCTGAGCCTAGTAACAGGAATAAAAACTAATAAAATAAAAATGTGTCTATTTTAAGCTAGGATTTTTCAGGTTATAAAGATATGAAATACTGATCCTAATTGATATTAAATATTTGTAGTCATAACCCAGGCAGGCAGAGAATGCAAAACTCAAGAAATATTCGTGTAAAAGATAACCGGTTACATCTTCAAATTAAGCATACCTAACATGTCTTAATATCCTTCGTAATATCCTGTTAAAATCGGAAAATTGATGGGCGTGTTTCTTCTTTATTTCTTTCCTTAAACGGCAGTAAATCGTTTTACGTGGTTTCCCCTTTTTATTTCGTGTTTCAAGCACTTCTCATGACGGTTATATTGTGTTCATCTTTTTACGACTGTCATAAAACAGTTAAAGATGTTGCCTGTGGGTCCTTTAGAAACCAGGATCACTATCTTCCAGTAAAGCAAAATATCCCTAAGCTCTCATCAAAATCTTTCCCATTTTATTACAAGGGAGGGACCAAAGTTCTGGCAATTGTCACATGGATTCTTAGTATGGTGTTACTTTCTTTAATCTGACTGTAAGTCTCCAGTTACTTTGAAAGTATCTTTAGTTGTCTCTTAGTTTCTGTGATAAAGTAAAAAACTGTTTGCTTCAAAGGACAGGAAGGCTTTGTGGATTCTGTTTCCAAATGGTGGACAAAAGAAATATGGTACATTGGGTATATGTTTACATGATTGCTATAACGGGGAAACATCAAAGATACTTTGTAAATCAGAGAATTTTTACCTTTGGTTTATTTTCAAGGAAAGGTTAAAAAATGAGAACCTTTCACTGCTTAGCCTTCTCGTTTAAATGTTACATTAGGCCTCGGGTGTATCATCCTCATATGAACTCCTTGTAAAAATACACACGACAAGAAGTACAGGTCTGCAGAGACAAAAAATCTTCTAACATCAGGAACCATTGGTCCCAGATGTGATTTTCTGTTTGAATGGCTGGCTCTCTTGCCCAAAAATCTAAATCAGAAGTGAGCTTTGGAAAAGTCCCCATTCCATTTTGTTTGCCCACATATTCCCTTTAGGTTTTTTTACACAAATTACGGTTGTATTGTGGTTGTTGAGATACTTTTGCAAAGCTAAAGTCTGTACAAAATTGAGAGAGATGATTTTTTCATTGTTTTATATATATCTCTTTCCAGTTCTAGACAGGGGCTATGTTTCAGATTGAATTGACACTGACGCATAAAGGTCTCAAAATAAAAAGAATCATTTGAACGTTTGGAATAATTGGTAGTGCCGAGGTCGACATCAACCACCGTCACGCACAGTTGGTGATAAATTACGCCGGGAACGTCTCGTGGTACACGCACTCTATGTGGAAGAGCTCCTGTTCAATAGACGTCACTGACTTTCCCTTCGACGATCAGACTTGTTCTCTTCTATTTGGATCTTGGACGCACAGTTCGCAAGAATTAAATCTGGATTTTGCTATCCCAGTAAGTTCCGTTGCACCTGGATGAAAACACAAGACAGTGATTTGCAACCATCTCAGACAGTTAAGAATAAGAATGCACACACAAGTATCCCAAAAGACTCAGGAGGAAGTAAAAGTTTACCGTTGTATTCTTTTCAGGGAGGAATTGATTTGTCAACATTTGAAGACTACAAAAGTTCATGTGCCTGGGAAATTATAAATGTCACATCAAAAAGAGAGGTAACTAACTAAAATGATCTTTTACAAATTGTCAAAACGTGTAGTTTCATGTAAGCGATTCGATGTCTTTATGGGATCATGGTGACTATGAATACTGTACGGCCCCGTTTAGCCTTGTGTCCTCTGATATTTCACGACCCCTGCTGAAACAACGCCGTCCTTCATTCAGTGTAGCACTCGTGACGCCTACTGTGATAGCACACAACTGGAATACATATTTAAAGAAATGTAGCAAACAATTTAGTAGATCTGTGAAAGAGATATGAATGGAATCATATTAAATTACACCATGCCTCTGGTGTTATATTTCTGATTGTTTTTAGATGACATTATAGCTGCATTTTTTTTTTCTTTTTAATCTGCGTAGGTTTTGCCAAGTCCGGAAGAAGTTCCCAGCTACATTGTTCTCCAATTTGATATTCAACTCAGTAGAAAAATAGTGTTTTCCACGTATATCTTAACGCTGCCTTGTATATTTCTCGCATGCCTGACTCTGGTAGTGTTCTGGCTACCTCCTGACAGGCCTGACAGAACAGCTCTAGGTAAACAATAATCCTTTCAGAAAAAGACTCGTAGTGTCGTCATGAGGCCACAACAATTTTAAGTTTTACCACACTAAACTTAATTATATATATATTACGTACTTAATCCAAAAACTAAAAATTGCACTGGTTTTGCTTTCAGCTATGAGTATATTTTCAAGTTTAATGGTGCTACTGCTTATTTTGGTTGAGGCAGCTCCTCCAACCGCAAGTTCAGTGCCTACACTGGGTAAGTTTTAATATTTTACTTTAACTGATTTACATCTATTTAGCATTTGTTTCCTAAAAGACTTTAAGACTTGTCAGAAAATTTAGAATGACAAATCAAATTTTAGGTATTCCTAAATTGGGTGAGTTCTCTGTTTTGAATATTAAAGATTAAGCCAGAATTAAGAAGGTGTGCTGAGGACAATCTTGATACTAAAGTATCTTATTTTAAGGCTATCGTTAATGTCAGCTGATCAAGTTTTAGAGATGAATTAACAACACTACACAAGCTACATTTCCACTAAACTAGTTGCACAAATACTAAGTATAGTATTATTAAGCTCACTAACGTACCCTTGGCCTACAATGAATGTCAGAGATAAAGAATTTAAAGGTTTGGCTGAATCGCTAAAAGAATCTTTCATTGTTGAAAATTGGGGCATTTTTTTTTCAAAGTATAGGGGACTCAGAATACTCTTGAGTAAAGTTTTTACAACAAATGAAAAAGGATTAGTTTATTGTAAATCATCAGATCTAGATCTATTTAAACTTACCTTAAATCTGGTTTCTAAACTCCATAACATCCACATTTTAAACAATAGTTTAATTAGGACTTGTTTAACTTTAACTTTCTTCGTCTTAGTGATGTAGGGTACACATTAATAGCTTTCAATCTGCCTATAATTTCCACATTACTATCGAGGTATGGTAATAAACATCAATAGCCAGTGAGGTTGAAGGTCATGAAAACAGCTAAAGAACATAGAAAATAATGCATGTCATGACCGTCTGTGTAGCCATGCAACCAGCAGAAACTATATTGACTGTAGACGCTAAGACATATGCTTGATCTCAAAACCTTAAGACCATTAAACCCATTTAATCGGTGTATTAGCCACGAAATGTGGGCAATTGAAAATTGTATTTTTAATCATAAACATTTATTGCTTTGGGGTTTCGAAACTGAAAGATTTTTGCAGGGACATTTTAATGTCCAAAATTTTCAATGCGAATCATGGGAAAAGAATATTATTGTCTCTGTACTGGTTTCAAATGTTTTGTTCTGGTCATTTCAGGTGTTTACTATTGTTTTAATATGGTCATCATAATGTTGGCCATTATATTATCGTCCTTGGTTGTTAACGTATCAAGATGCGGTGCGACCGATACGAGGGTTCCCCGTTGGTTGGATATGGTTAGTGTTTATTATCGCTTAATTTTCCATGTGTGTTTACGAGTAGAATGCATTTAAGTCAAACCAAATTTCCAGCTGGTAGTCGAGTTTGAAGGGATGGTGAAAGCAACGAAACACCATAGGTATTATTCGTTGGTGAAAAGTAGCAGCATAAATTATTCATCTTTTCCGGCACATTTTGTTCTGATATGGTAAATTGGCAGCACTTGAGGAAAAGTATGACTTACTTGTGAAGGAAAATTAATGTGTCCTTTTTGACATTTTTGTTAAAAGAAATAAGAAAAAGTTTAAGAGCCTTAAAAAGAACGAAAAATGGAACCTGATCCAACTTTTATTTTCACTACTTTTCATACACATCAACATTGATGTTTCTATGTTTTGTAGACAGTTGGAAAATGGGTCGCAAAGATTCTTTTTCTGCGTTCACGAGCGCCTCCTTCCATGTCGAGAAGGGGAGGTGCCGCCAACCAACAATACACAGCCGGAGAGGAGTGTGACACCACCCGCTTTATGACATACACTCGACAATCACTAGACCAACGAGACGGAGGCCATGCCAACGGCAACTACACCTCTAGTACCTGTCCTAGCCCAATGGTCAACATGGGAATCAATGGCCAGGTTCCGACCAACTACGTTCGTAACCTGGAAAGTGAACTCGCAGATTTGAGGAAAACTGTTCGTAATTTAGAGGACAGAGTAGACAATGAATCTGAATTCAAATCGAAGCGTTCGGTCTACATGTATGAGTGGCGGTACATCGGTCTGGTACTCGACAGATTCTTCTTCGTTTTGTACGTTTTGTTACTAGTGGCATCCATGGCAGCGCTGTTCCCAAGGCATCCATTAACATAAATTTACTTTTTGCTTTAAACTTCTTTTCACATATCGTAGCAAAATGTGGCAAAATAAAAAATGTACAAAATTCTGTGATACTTTTATCTGCATTGATCTATACATCATTTGAAACGAAAAAGAATTATTGGCACGGGGAATGTTGGTTGTTCTTGGAAAAGAAACAAAATAAAAACTTCAGTAACAGTCTTCATGGCATTCCAGTTTAACCATGAATGCAGTCTTAATCCGTCTATTCACACTTCTTTTTAATTTGCCACGAATCTAAAATCTTGATTCATGGGATTCTGATATTTTAAAGAATGGATGTTTAGAAACGGATGTCAATGATCATGGTTCGATTTTGTTTACCTGGAAGATGATGTAGGTTACATTTATATAAAATATTTTACATTAAGCGTCACCGCTCGACAACTAATGGTGGCGATCTCTTCAGTTTGTTCAGTATGGCTTTTTCCTCGCGAGTTTGCTTTTTATACCTATTCTGTGATGCTTAAACTGGAATCACTTTCATTATGGATTGGTACGAAGCATCGAAATTTTGTGTCCCCTAATGTGTCTTTGTGTCGCCTTGGTTATGTTTCATTTGCTTGAAGAGCTATTATTTTGTTGTTTATTTCTAGGTTTAAGTCAGAATACAATAGATGACAAATTGCTGATAAATGTATACCTAAATCAAATTCATGCTACGCATACTGTTGATGTTTCCGTACATGAAATGCTTAATTCAGTTTCCATGCACAGTATATATCTACTGAGACACAGAGAGTATTTGTACAGGAATACTCACAATGTTAAGATGTCTAATACATTTTCAAAGATACGATACGATTATTAATATATTTGACAGAGATATAAATGTTATCTTTAGGTAGAAGAACATGTTTGCATGAGGAACATTTTACAAACTGAAAATTATTATCAAACGAAAATTATAATCATTTAGTTTATTTTATTTTGAATTTTATATTTGGTGTCACTAAGTTTGCTTTGTTTTGTTTTTGTATCAAGTTATTCAAACAAAATCAATTCGATTCACATGTTTTAATGGAAAATGAAGAATTCTTTGAATAAAACATTTCTCGAACAATATGTTGCAGTCAATTTTTTCAGTAAGTTTTGCGGAGATAATGGATTTTCTTCTTTTTGCGGCCATTGTCAAATTTGATTATTTTTGATGAAATGTATGTGCTGCTTATACAGGTTTTGTAGTTTGTAGACTTGTACTTTTTCGCCAAATGTGGTTGGTGTGTTCGACCCCAAATCTGTATCAAAGAATTATTTCGAATTATATAAAATACATCTAAAATAACATCCTTAAAATCACCAATATCCCAAAAGTGTGCCACATCTTAAAATATTTTCATACCATCCTTTCGCTTTCAACGATCAGTAGAAATCGTACGAATGTTTCAGCTTATCGTCCAGAACTGCGTGTCGATTTCCTGCAGTAGCAAGAAAGCTATCAAGGAAAAAAAACATTTCTCTTTGATTTCTGACATACCACGCATTCAGGTCCTTTTACAGAATCTGTTTTTGTTACAAATCAAAGAACTTGATACAGGTTGGGTACTTTTTGGTCAAATCTTTGCCGTAATCTTATCATTTTATGTTTAAAATGTATGGTTAATTCAAACACTGTTAATTCCTCTAACTTAAAGTGATTTTAACTCTTGTCTAATTCAAAGTACTTCTAATTCAAAGTTTTAATTCAAAATATGTTTGTCACCAACATTACACTTGCTTGGCTTCTTGTAATAAACTCAACCCCAGTCAGAATTGAGTGTCCACCTGGTCAGTGAGGAG
>JBCAUG010508640.1:0-15140 GCA_038406175.1 Haplosyllis leylae
GAAGGGTTTAATTATCCTATTGTATTCAGCTAAGGTATTGACAGGGCCTTCAGGTGTTCTTAACCATCCTGGTCTTAGCATAGTTTCTTCAAATATACCTTGGAAAGGTTCTCCAGCAGGAGTCATGAGTTTAAACTGGTTTGGGCTCATACAGTTTGAGATTATGAGTGGTCCAACCCAGCAAATTTTCACTTTCTGTGAACCTGTCTGTACTGCTGCGCCTCCAGGAACAAAAGCGTATACAACCTGGCCAAGGAAAAATCCATGGTGGTTTCGGTCGCGGTTAAGAATTTCAGTGCGATTATCACGGAACTTGACCAAGTGATCACGAAGGTACTTTAGTTTCTCATGTAGATTTTTGTAATAATCTTTGAATGTTCCTGTGACGGGTATTTCTGGCAAGGCTTCTTGCAACGGTAGGACATTGGGTTTTTGACCAAAAACTAATTCGTATGGGCTTAAACCATCAAGATTCGGGCTGGCATAAGAGTTGTACGCTAACATCACGAAATCTAAGAATTCGCTCCAGCGTGGGCCAAACTCGGCTAAGTGGCATTTCAATATTTCTGCCAGACTTTTAATGCCATGCTCAGCAAGAAGGGATTGATGGTTTGATGGGCTGACTGTTATGATACGAACTCCGTAATGGTGGAAAAATGCCTGTGCCAAGGAGGAAAGGAATGATATAGCCTGATCACAAATAATGTGGGTGGGGGGTCCGAAATTGCGGATAAAGAACTTATTTATGCCCGTGCATATCTCTTTCGTTTGCGCATTCTTTAGAGGTATAGTAACCATAAAATTGCTAACCTCACAAAGCATCACTAGAATGAATCGGAATTTTTGAGGACTACGGTCAAGGGGCATATGTTTAACATCCATACTAACCTTACACAGAGCTGGGGTGCCGATATTAATTCTCTTTTGAAACAGTCTTTTGATAGGTTTTGGGGTTCTTGACCGTTTGGCAAATATGGCATCCGATAATGTACGCTCGGATGTGGTGGGCTAGGTTAGGGCAATAGAAACGTTGTGTGATAGTGAGATACATTTTTGTCATGCCCATGTGTCCGCCTAAAAGGGATGTATGGTAGTAGTGCAATAACATGTTTATTTTTGACGTAGGGATGCAGAGCAGAGGTTTGTAATTCTTAGTGATTCTGTCTTTAACCAATTTAAATAAGAGGTTTTCCAGGACCATATAATCAGATGCTTGAGCCAAGGTCGTTGACCTCTTTCTCCAACTAGTAGGTGTCTTTTGATGCAACAGGTAGTTGTAGATATCCTTGAATTGTGGAGAGGCCAAGTATGCGGCATGTAGGTCACGGAATGATGCCGGTAAATGTACCTGCCTCAAAATTCTTGTTTCGATTTCTTTCAGTATGGGATCTATCTCAGATTGATGAGGCAATCTGCGCCTTGAAATTTTAGACGTGTCTACTAATTTGTGAAGAGGGATGGGAGGGTCAATCTCCTCGCGGAGTGGTTTTCGGATTGTGAATTCTGCCTGTTCGTGTGGGTTCAAGATGGGGCCTCCCATGTCAATGTCATGGTCTGTTTGCAAATTCGGTACTGGGTGACCAGTCGGTGGGTCATATGAGGGGGGGGTGTAAAATATTGGGTGGGGCCTCAGCGGTTGTAGGTTTATGGTCAGCACTGTCCGGAGAAGGAACATGCAATGACCTGGGTTTGGCTGGGGGTGTTTCTGAGGGATTAAAAGGGGGGACTATATCACCAGACAGGGGGTCAAATTTGGGTATTATAGGGATGTCAGAAGGTGGAATACAGCAGGTGGGGATGACTCTGTTCTTTTTCTGTAGAGTACGCACACTGCGGTCTATCAGTTTGCGAGAAACCACTCGGGCTGCAGAAGGGTGGGGGGTGGTTTTCTTACGGCCCATGTTCGAAGTTGTCAGTACAGCTGGAGCCTGCGTCGGCCTTGGGGTGAGGGATGTAGGTTGATGTTCAGGCTTGTGGTGGGGGTCTAAGTCTTTATTATGGCCATGTACCACTGGCATTGTAAGCCCTTCACATTTACTTGAGGATCTTGTAACTCGGCCAGACGTCAAGATGCATTTAGGGGCTTGGAGACGATTTTGGTTTAAGAATGATATGGGTACCACTTCACCGGGGTCTGACAGATCGGACCGAATTCGGCTGAGAAAATCAGCTAATATTAGGTCTTTGCCTTTCACATAGTAGAGATTAAAAGGTTTGTCCAACAATTTACCCAGTAATGCTGAAACTCGGTCAGTACGTGGGGGGTGTTTAGCTTTCATAATTTGAACAACGGCCTTGTGATCTACTGCTACGTCGATTTCAGCACCGTGGACGTAATTGCGCCAAGAGTGCAAATTAATGAGCATACCAGTCATTTCAAGCTCAGTGACACTATAGTTTTTACAGGCTGCAGGGAGGGTCTTACTAGCGTAACCTAAGAGTTTCGGTTGTCCATCCTGGATTTGCCAAAGGGCACTGCCAGCATGTGTATGGCTGGTATCGCTGTACATGATTAAACGTCCACTGGCAGTGGGTAGGGAGAGAACAGGGCTTGAGCACAGGCACTTTTTGATTTCCTGGAAGCTCGCTTCCTGGTGTTCTGTCCATCGGAATGGGACGTCTTTCTTAGATGATAAATAGGTCAAAGTAACAACTGCAAGTCCTTACAGAAGAACGCCAAATAGTTAACAATGCCGCAGAAGCTTTTACAGCCTTTGACTGTTTTGGGGTGGGGGTAGTTTTGTATCGCTTCCAACCTTGTGCGCAATGGTTTTATGGACATTCACCTCTGTTTGATTGTAAATACATTGCCCATGTAAACAAGCTCCATGCGGAACAACTGGCTCTTCTTGGGTGATAATTTCTATAATACCTAAATTTGACCCCCTGTCTGGTGATAAAGCCCCCCCTTTCAATCCCTCAGAGACACCTCCAGCCGAGCCCAGGTCAGTGCAGGAGATTCCTTCTCAAGACAGTGCTGACCATAAAATTAAATTTATTCTATCTGATATATCATCTTGTTAAAGCACATCAACTGTCCCTAATTTCTCTGAAACAAAATGTGATGTAGAGAATCTAGGGTTAAATTATGGACAATTGATGGGAATACAGGACAGAATGTTGTACATTGCAAATAATACATGTGGTCAGTGGTGGATCCAGAGGAAACTTTTCCCAAAAACTGCATGAAAATGAAGAGATTGTGTCCCTCATGCCCCCTAGATCTGCTACTACCCAATGTACAATTAATGAAACAGGTTGACTTGCATTTAGAGAAAATAATATAATTTGAGTTTCTATTTTGAAACTCACACAGAATGAATTATAATTTTGTCTCTAATTCCATACTTAATGCCCTCTAATTCTACTTATTCTTACTAACTCATAGCTTGAACTCATAAGGATAGGATCTACATTGGACTGTTAGTCTCCATCAAATCACAGTACCAATGATGCCATTTCTATGTAAGTACAGCTACACAGACCTCAAATCTTCCCAAAAACTTTTAAATAAACATTTTTAATGATGTCTAATGATTCTTACTTGCTTAATTGTATGGTACATTTATGTTTCATCTTTTGTTGCAACAAATCTACCTCTTTTTCCTTTCACAGTAATTGTCCCTTTTTTGAGAGTACACAAGTCCTTGAAATGACCTAATTTTTGCTATCTGTTGTTTCACATGCTTTTGTCTCATGGTTTTACTAGACTGGATTTCAGGCCAATTTTGATCCAATTTTCAATTCAAATCTCCTCCCATCATTTTTACACCATTTCAATACCAATTAATGGATTGGAACCAGTATTTTGTGATACAGTCCATGTACTACAGCCACTATTTACTCACCGGATACATAATTGGAGGATATGTAATGTTTGCACTCATGTTTCTGTCCATGGGGAAGGGGTACTACAGTTAACTGGGACAGACACGAAGGCTGTCTTGTTTCACAGGCGACAGGTCTTGTCAACTACGCACCTATGACTTGGGACATTCTTACCTCATCAGCCACATCACTACACCACATGATCTCATTTCAGAGTCACTTCTCCCCTTGTCAACCAAGATAACAAGTTACAAAGGGTCCCTAACATGTTTTTTAGTACCTTTGGCCTGACCTTGCTTGGAGCAGGTCCACAAAGTTTCTATGTGGTGGGCAGGGTAAGTAGAAATATCACTTAGTAGTACTGTAGTCAGTTTGTTACACAGCAATTACAAATATAACCAGTACATTACAACTGTTTGAGATGACTATTTCACATTTTTCATCTTCAAGGCCTTGCATGTACCATTGTCGTGTTTGAGTTCAGAGAAATGATGCTTGTCAAATTGATAATGGGCATGTATTTGAATATGAATGTGCCAGTCTAAATGTTAAGTATTATTGGTCACTGTTAAAATTGTTTGTTTTAATGTATCTGATAAATTTTGAGAGAATAATACCCCTTCCATTAGAATACTCATGTTTGGTTAAAAATATAAAATTAAAAAATTTGAACATTTTACATTTCATGAAAAAGATGGAATTTTATTAAGACAACATTTTCCCAACACATGTGTTCTGCACCGGTCACGGGCTGAACACTGAAGGATAAAGCCACTACATCAACCCTGTAACTGCAATTAAAAAATATCAAATTTTAATGTTACTATTATTTTGGTCAAACGTAAACTTCTACATTTATGTGTAATCATAACTCAATGAATCTGAAATATAGAAAATTCGAAAAACGTTCAAAATTGATCACCTGGTGAGATAATCACTTCAGACCACTCATATACACAAAAATTGCTATCTAGCAGGTTTCTTGAAAAATTAAAAATAGCCTTGTGATGGGCTGAGGTGGTTTAAGTAATGGGTCAAAATGTCAAAATTGTCAAAAAGATGCCAAATGTCAAAGTCAAACAGCTGTACTGTAGAGGAGGTTCACAAAAAAAATTGAAATGATGAGGTTCACACAATTTTGACATCATGTCTTAAAGTCATCAAAATTGGTCTAAAATACATTCTATGAACATTTTGAGGCTTTTGGTGGCCATCATATGTGACATTAAAATTTATGTCATTATGTGTGAACCTCATTGTCAACATATAGTTTGTGAACCTCCTGCATAGCCAAGCTGTTTGGCCTTTCAATACATGACATATTCATGTTTCTCACTTGTAGTGGATGTATTCAGTAAATTTAGTGAATATATGTATTCACTGAATATGTGAATATTTACCTGGAGGATGCTGGGGTGAATTTATTGTACATATTTTTGCCTGAATATAGTAACACTATTAATTAATTCAATTTTTTTTAAAAAATAGTAAATTTTTGTGAAAAATAGTTTTCTTGGAAAATCAAAATGAGTGATTTTGTGAAGTTGTGAAATTTATCATGATCATGTAAAAATTTGAGGTTGCCAGACATTTTCCTCATTTCTGAAGTTGATTATTGCTGCTAGGAGGCCTATAAGACATTTTAAAATGGTAAAAACATGCCAATATCTGCAATTTTCAGACACATTTTCCCATTTTATGTGCCTTACAGGTCCAGTGGTGGTAAAATTACTTCATATTCTTGTAGAATAGGTCATAAGCTTTGCCTTGAGTAGTGTTACATCAACTTGATGTCACTCAGTGTGGGGTCTGGTGATTCTTTTTCATCTAATTTCACCATTTTTGAAAAAATAATTCAAATTGCTTAATGCTACCAGCCATCAACCAATAAATTCTCAGAAATGTGCCCTGTTGCCACCCCGGTAAAGAGTTTCTAATTTTGACATTACAGATCCTTAGAGCATCTTTAGATTGACCCCCACATATCATTTTAGACATTCAAACCCAAGCAGCAGACTGAGTGGCAAATTGGAAAATATTTCACAATTTCTCTATTGATGAGAAAACTGTAAATTGCAAAAATTCTTGGAAGGTGGCTTTTTGTAGCTTAAAAGGTTCTCTACAAGTCATCATTTGACATTGCACCCCTATCATTGACCCGCCATGCTGTAAATGGATGGTTTATCTATTGGCCCAAAAATGGCCAATTACTGGAATGGCCATAGCTCAGACACCAGACCCCACCAAAAAAAAATTGCTCTGTAAATTCACATATTTTGACATATTTATGCCAATTTATGGTTCAAAATTCCAAAATTTCAGGGGAGGGGTAAAAAAAAAGTTTGAACTTTTTGACATCTGAAAAAAATCTCAAAAATTGGCACTTATTGGCCTAATAAATGACATATTCAAAAATCTGAAACAGGATATTTGGAACACCATGGGATACACCTATTAACTAATTCTTGATGAAATAAGGAAATGCCAGATGCATCATGAATGTGTAAAAAATGCATATTTTTCTTAAGTGTGTGGCACCCCCAAAAATGGTACCATCATATAGTTTAGTAATCTGTCTACCTTAGACTAAATAAATATATGAAAAACTTGTTGCTCCTTATCATGAAAACTTTGATTTTCCAAAGGCACCCATTTTTGAAGATTTAATCAAACAGCCCTGCAGTTGCCAAAAATTGACATATTTCAAAATTGACTAAAAAGGGTCCCAGGAGATGTCATAAGGTGTCTTGTATCCAAATTTGACAAAAAAATTCCAATGGAAAGTGTCCCAAATTGCCAATTTCAAATTTCCAAACCCTATGCTAAAAGGGGGTGTAAGTGCAAACATAAACCACCTAAAAAAGCTATACTTGTCCAAGTTGATTTTGGTTTTCTTTATTTCAGCACATAAACATGGGTATTCAAAACAAATGGCAGTTTGTTTTATGTGGATTAATTCATCAATTTATTAATTTCAGGTAATTAGGTAACTTAAGTTACTCATGTAAATTTATTTGATAAATGACAATTTATATTATTTTTGTCAAAACTGAGTTTGTGAATGAATAAATTGAATTATGAATTTGTCCTTCCTGAGGACTTTGGTAGAAGCATTTCTCTGTATTCTGTATTCTTCTTAAAATCCATTGGTCTAAGTCCCAATTTTACACCAATTTCAACACAAGGTTACTTTTCTCTACTTTTCTTGAAATGCATCCTGAGACCCCAATACTCATCAATTTTCTCTGATTTTTCACAAGAAAAATATAAGGACGGACATTATGTCAAGACAGATAGTTGCGAATGATGTACTGTAATTGGGTCCAACGAGCTGTAACTTCTGGTCCAGAAAATCGCATGCGCATTCAGTCTTTTGAGCACGAGGCTTCCACCATTGAAGTTACAATTTGGTAAAGTGTCTAGATTTTTAGCTGTAAAATGGCACCGAAAGGAACGAAAGCCAAAAAGGTAACACTACTATAAAATTAAAACCAGTTACTTGTATTGTAGTTGTATAAAACATCGGGTCATTCACCAGACTGTCGTATTTTGTGAGAATTTGTCAATGTGGCATTTAAATTAATAGCTGAAGCACGTGTTTTTAACACCCTTTTTGAAATTCATAGGAAGGAAACGCGGTCTGAATAAGAAATAATTACACTAATCAATGGAATCTAGAAAATTATTTATGGTTCTGTTTCAAAAATATGGTGTTGCCTCGGACTGGAATATGGAATCCACGTGCTTTTAGTTTGAAACATGTTTAACATCACATGGCCACAGTGACTGAACAATGTAGATCTAGATTGTTGATTTCTTTTTCAGTGACTCCAAGATGCTTTTCAGGCAAAAGTTATCTCATAATGTGCCATTTGTACTGTAGTACTCTCGTATGCTCGTGACAATGTTTTTACTACAGTTGAGACAAGGTCGGGTTGATCGGCAGGCTGCGATAAACCCGAAGAAGGCTTATTTGTAGCCCAAGCTACAAGCAATGAGTTCAAAGCGCAGTTAGGCCGGTTGCTAACTGTCTTTGCAAAAAGTGGTCCAATAATGTGACGAGACAAGGTATTGATAACGAATTAACCACGTGGTGGCAAATAAAAAGCATAGTCGAACCTATGCTTTGCATAGTGTGTGTAAGAACTGGTGCGAGATGACGTGGCCTCCTGGTGTCCGACCGACCTCGGCACTGGTTGACCTGTGTTCTCTCAGCTGGTGAGTAAGGTGTATTTGTTTTAAACTTATAAATGTCGTACTTCCAATTTCAAACTGATCTTCACCATGATTCTCGGTGAATGTCTGGTGAAAATTTACTTTCTTTTTGTATGAGCAATTGGTAGATACTTTTTCTGGAGACAAATGTGAATTATCAGTGACGTGCTTTTATGGTGAAGGTCGGTTAATTGTAAGATTGGTTTTGTGAAAGACAATACACACTACATTGATACATGTTGCAGATTTGAAATACCATGCCGAGAACGAACATCAAGTGTAAACAACCCGATTAGATAATGCACTCGTACATAGTGGAAATTTGGTCATAATTTGTAATTATTCACACTTTCTAGAACCAGCAAGCTACCCCTCCAGCTAAGAAGGCAAAGCCTGTGAAACCGGCACCAGAGGATGATTCTTCCGACGATGATTCGGAGGTAAAAGTTAAAGTTGAATTGAAGAATGTCATTTATACTGATAGGTGTAAGGGGCTATTCATACCAAGCGAAGGCGGGAACTAAAACGAAAAAAGAACAATAAAAAAGATCAAAGAATAAGCGACAAACAACAAAGAAAAGGTTTGCTTTTTCTTCGGTTCGATGTGAACAGGCCCTAAAAGCTAGGGTTTTAGCCTTAAGACACTAAAATAGGCTGAGATGAATTGTAGGACTTGCAACGGATTCGGATTGTTTTAATTCTTCTTCTGTTACTCCTTAGGAAGAAACCATTGTTGCAAAACCAGTCACAGCCAAAGCAGGTAAAAAGGCAGCACCGAAAATGAACGGAAAGGCTATAAACAGCAAAGGTGGGTCTTGAAACGTGCAGCACAATGCAAAACTTAGCCCTCGTGTTGTTTGATACAGGAAGGCCGTGCTGTATTGAATGTCAAAGGGGGCTAAAAGGAACTGGTGCACAACCGTTTATTATCGGTGGACAGCGTTTGTCTGCTGTAAAAACTTTGTGCACGACAGAAATATTTGAAGAATAAAATGTCTCGATCACTTCAATAAGTAGTGTTTTTAAATACGGAATTGGTTCCCGAAATGTCGTCTTTCAAATGGAATGAATAAAATTTCTTTCATCAGCCGAAGAGCCATCTTCAGAGGATAGCAGCGATGAAGAAGAGCCACCTAAAAAAGCGGTGAAGAAGCCAGCAAAGAAACCACCTGCAGAGGAATCTAGTGATGATGACTCTAGTGAAGAGGAAGAGGAAGCACCACCTAAAAAGGCGGTGAAGAAGCCAGCAAAGAAACCACCTGCAGAGGAATCTAGTGATGATGACTCTAGTGAAGAGGAAGAACCACCTAAAAAAGCGGTGAAGAAGCCAGCAAAGAAACCACCTGCAGAGGAATCTAGTGATGATGACTCTAGTGAGGAGGAGGAAGAGCCACCTAAAAAAGCCGCCAAGAAAGCTGCCCCTGCGAAAAAATCGACCGACAAAAAAACGTCTGCCAAGGAAACGGAAGAATCTGACGATGACGACTCCGGTGATGAAGACGAAGAGGAGGAGGAGAAGCCAAAAAAGAGAAAACCCGAAAAAATGGACGTGGATGAGGTAATATTACTATCGTGTCTTGAAACAAGCGGAAATTTTTTTAGCCCATTGTCCAACCAGAATTAGCACTTACTTCACAATATCCAGGAAGAAGAATCCGATGATGATGAAGACGAGGAAGAGGACGATGGAGAAGACGGGGAAGAGGACTCTGACGATGAAGAAGCAAACGAACAAGGAAAGAGGAAAAAGAACACCTCTGGAGGCTCACCTGCAAAGAAGACGAAAGTAGAAGGAGGTATTCGTTTCAAAAAATCTTTCAACGAAATGATATAAAAATCATAGATAATGGTGGGTACTTGAATTTTGGTGGTCAGCAGAACCTTCTGAATTCCAAATGGATGGACTGGAGGGTAAATCATATCGCCACGAACAACGGGTCTAATGCTAATGGCACGCCTGTTACCAAATATTTACCGCCCGCACATGTTTGCGGGAACGTAATGTTTTATCAGTATCTGTCGGGGAGGGGGGTGATCGGTGCCCTAGCATCATGGAATAGGGATACCACCCACCTCTCTCAAGTATCGATTTACAAACTAGCGCTTGGCCTTCGACTGAAAGGCTTTTTTGTAGTCATTTAAAAACCGTTTAAACGCTTTTTAGTCTTTCCCATCCAGGGACTTAGATTTAGTCTTGTGATTTGAAGAGAATTTGTTGTTTCAGAACAAGTGACACTTTTTGTGGGGAACCTAAATGATGACATAGAGGCGAAACATTTGGAGAAATTCTTCAAGAAGAGAGATATTGCCGTGACCGATGTACGTCGGATAAAGAAGTGAGCACAAGGACGATTTTTTTCCACACGCATGAAACATTATTTGCCCGCTTTCTCTTTTAGAATTCAAAATTACAAGAATACCCTGAGACTATTAAGTTTCCTGCAGGTTCGCGCATGTTGATTTGGAAAACCCAGAAGATTTGGATAAAGCTGTGGCTTTAAATGGCGAAGAGTTTAAAGGAAGTGAACTGAAAATTGAAAGAGCAAGACCAAAGCCGCCTGGTGCTGCTGGTACCCCAAAAGGTGGAAATGCAGGTACCCCAAAAGGCGGGAGATATAGTAAGTTTCGAGACTGCCTTGAAACGACTATTTTCTTTCGGAAATTCCTTGCAACTTACTATCAAGTAGCTACAGCTGAAGAAATTTCTCTTGCGTTTGCAGGTGAGCGAGATGCCGTAACGCTCTTTGTGAAAAATATATCGTACGACACAACAAGAGAATCGCTTGAGGAAGTCTTCACAAACGCAGTAGATGTGAGGATACCAATGTCAGAGGATGGAAGCAGACCCAGAGGGTAAGAAGCTGTCACACCAAAGTTAAATTTTGAGGAACAAACTGCCTAGGTTTCAGGCACTGGTGATGATTCAATTTTCAAGACGGGACAGACATTACAGTGGTGACAATGAAAAACTGATAGTGCTCTGTTTTAACGCAAATATTTGCATTAGTTTCGCGCCGAAAAGTTGTACAATATAATTGTTACTTTGCAGAATTGCTTTCATTGAATTTTCCTCGTCTGAAGAAGTACAGGCCGCTCTTGATCAACATCAGAATGAGGAACTTGATGGAAGATCTTTGTTCCTGGACAAAATGGGTGGTGATAGAGGCAGGAAAAGCTTTGGCGGAAGACAGAGTTTTGGTGGTGGCGATGACCGCAGGAGATCTGGAGGAAGAGAAAGGAATTCAGGAGGTAGTTCCTTAGTAGAGACAGACATGTGGATTGATAATGACAAATACGTGTTCACGCAAATGTATCGCGCGGTCGAAACGGGCAAAACATCACTCGTATGGTAGTGACTTTATAATACTCTACTCCCATGTTCTTTGCAGAAGCGGGTAAGACAAAAGTTTTATTTGTCAAAAACCTGAGTTACGATACAACAGGAGAGTCACTGGGTGATGCATTTGAAGGTTCATCATCAGCGCGGGTAGCAACGCATGCAGATAGCGGCAAATCCAAGGGGTAAGGGAAAAAATTAAACATTGACCAGTGCATTCTGAACATGTGAAATTCTGGTGTGTACATCTTTAAACGTCCAGTACTCTTTCTGGTCTACGTCTGAAATTAAAAAAAAAAAAAGGCGTCTCATTTCAGTTTTGGCTTTGTGGAATTTGCGTCAGCGGAAGCGGCTCAGGCAGCACACGACAGTATGCAAGGACAGTCGGTAGATGGCAGAGAGATATACATAGATTACGCTTCAGAATTGCGTGATGGTGCACCAAGAGGCGATTTTAAAGGGGGAGTATGGCGAGGTGGTGGTCGCGGTAAGAAACGTTTTCGAAGTATTTTCTGTGAATTCAGTAGTCATTTGCCTTGAATTAGTTGATTTCTATTTGCCGAAAAATGGTAAAGATGCAGTTACAACACATTGCAATGACACTGAAACAATTGGCACGTTATATTTCAATTCCATTCCTCGCATTTACACTTGAAACAATATCGTGAATGTCATTATTCTGGCAAAATACATAGTTGTAGAAGACCACAATGCTAGGACTAAATGTTTTTTATTGTAAAATACTTGATTGCTTAACAGATCATGGTGCGTGACGGGCACAGAAGAGATTTACACTTTCTAGTGTAAATAACTTTTAGCTGAGCTGAGGCTAAATGTAGAAATAAATGAAAAACTTAAAATCGCGAATAACCAAATTAACGTGTATGAAACTAAACGTTAACTTGGCAGGCGGCGGTCGTGGAGGCGGATTTGGCGGTGGCAGGGGAGGTGGATTCCGCGGCGGTCGTGGTGGCGGATTTGGCGGTGGCCGTGGAGGTGGATTCCGCGGTGGTCGAGGAGGACGAGGTAGCGGCAGAGGTAAGAATAAACGTTTTTAGTTGGCAGCAAAATACAAGTAATGTTTTAGCAAGATTCAATTACGGTCGAACTGTTTCGTAAAGTCGCTGTCGTATGAAATATTTGGTAGAAAGCAACTTTTGAGCGTATTTTTTTTTCAGGTGGCTTCACCCCCAAAAAAGACGGAATCCGGAACTTCGAGGGCAAAAAGAAGACATTTGACGACTAGTGATCTGGCACTTTAATATTTTCAGTATTTCAAAATATGAACTGATCAGGTGGCTGCAGGCAGTACCCCAACACATGTTGGAACGCCGCATTAGGGTTTCACAAATAAAATTGTCATGCGGAAACAAACGGAGAGTCCTGCAAGTAGCTAGTGCTGTTTGGTCAATAGCACTTAAATTTGGTCGAGACGATGAGAAAGTCGGTGCAATTGGATAATAAAACTAAAGATTAATTTTCGTTATGAATTATATATTTTGCATTTAAATTCAACCCGTACTATTTTTGTCACATAAATACTAAGTGGAATTTTTTCTAATAATTCTGTCGTTTGTTAAGATGGTACTTTTTGTCACATGAAATGGAGTATACGTCAATTTCAATTTATGTGTGCTGTAAATGACACATGAACAGTCTTGTTTGTTGATGTAATGTGAAATAAATGATGTACAAAATTGGACAACAGTCTTTTCCGTACGTTTTATGTGGAAAAGAAAAACTGAACCAAAGTGGTGGTCCTGTCCGGGGGGGGGGGGGGAGTAAACAACCGCCTGTGATGATAACAAGCTCACATCGTACCACACGCTGGCGGTAATAATGCCTCGTATCAACAGCACCGTCTTGTATTATTTCAACAAGAAAGCTTTGAAGCATTGTGTCGCACCACACTTTGTACGTTGTGTCCCGGGAACCCCCAGTTGTACCCCAAGCTGTCTGCTATCCCACCATGACCTACTTGATGAGAGGGCCACCCACACACATCAGCAAAAATGTCTTTTCAGCTTTGCCCGAATAAATATAGTGATAATGAACAGGAGTTGCTTAGAATTGCCTGAAACAGGTTTGAAATCTGATTGGGGGGGGGGGGCCTATTTTAGACCAAAAGGTTATTTGTTCTGAATCTGCTGAAAGACATTATTCGTTTTGAAGTATTTTTCAATTTTTGTCCAAATTATTTTTAGACAAGAGTCATTTGTTCAGAATAGCCTGAAACACATTTTGGTTTAAATATTTTTGAAATCTGATGGAAAAGAATTGTACAAGAAAAGGTTTTTTTTGGGCCGAAAATGTATCAAGCAAAATCTGGTGTCATTTCATTTTCGGAACCGTACCAACGCACAGACCGCTTCGCTCGTGAGGCGGCACGACAAAAAAGAAGCGTTTTCGGAAATTACTGTACCTGACAAACAGTCCTTTTTATTTTTTTTAATTTAATAAAGTACTAATTTAACAACTGATCAAGATGTCTGGCAAAGTCCAATATTTTGGGAAGAATGATGCCGTCTTACAAAGTAAGTTAATTCCGGAAGAGCAGATCACAATGTCGAGTTGCTATGGTTTTGTGACCGTCCTGGCCTTCTTAGCAATGTACGATCTAAATTTTTCACCATTCGGTGGGCCAAGAATGCCTTTTGATTGGTAATTTAAAATTTATTTAAATTTCCGCAGACACACCGTTATAATAATTACTTAGAAACATGCAGAAATGGTAAGACCTCTGCAGTGTTGAATGCGAGCTTCATTTTTCCATCGCGCAACGGAATAAAAAAACGTAAGAAACTTGGGATTGACCTCTCTTAAAACCTGCCTATGCTGCCGTATTTTAAAAGTTTCTTTTAATTGTATTAGGCCACATTCATGTCTATCAAATCATCCATCACAAATGTCAGTTTTCTTCATCTTTTCTTGAACCCATATTTTTTCCTTTCGTAAAATAAATCCGTTTTCGCACTGCCCAAATTCACGATTTTCGGACAACCATCCCTCTGGAAAATAAAAAGTCAATATATTGTAGACGCTTTTGCTTCTAAAAACAAGAAGTGGCATGGACCGAAACGCAGTAGGTCTAGGAAATTTGAGTCAGAATATTGAACCTTTCCAGGTTGTTTCACAAATTTGACAGCATTCGTTTAGAGCAAATAATGTTGCATCCATAAAGTTTCAGCCACTTCTACCTGCCAACTGATGAGTACGTAAGCCCCCAAAATGACCCAGTCATCCATTGGTATCAATAGCTATCTCCTTTTTTCTCAAATTTGCCAAGGTGAAATTGCTTATAGAGGATATTTTATGGGTTAAAACTTTGTACTTCCATAAACATATTTGAACCCACATTCTTGCATATTTACCGCCCGTGTACGTAGTACGACGGGAAGGTACTGTTTTCACAGGTATCTGTCTGTTCACCCGGGGGGGGGGTGCGGCGGGGTGGGGAGGTACTCAGTCCCACAGCCAGGGGGGTAGTCAGCCCAGGTACCCCCCCACCCCCGGGAGAGGACAACACAGCAAGCTCTTGCTACACGGTGGGCAGTATGCCTCTTACGTTCACGCAGGAGGACTTTCTTGTTAATTTTGATTTTTACCGGAAGTTATGTTTTGTTTCACTCGTGTGTGTGATCTGTTCACGGGAGGCGGGGGACGGGGAGGTCTAGTCCAGGGGGTAGGGGTACGGTCGGTACTGCCTCGTAGGTTAATGGGAGGCTGTCTTTTTACCGCCCGCATCCGAAGGATGGGGGAA
>JBCAUG010508751.1:0-15140 GCA_038406175.1 Haplosyllis leylae
ACCAATGTTACCCATTCTTGAAGGAAAAATATTTAAGTTGCCTTTGCCGTTGCCGCAGCTCAGTATGAACGAGCCTTTAAAATGAGAATGTTTTCTTTTCTGTACTTTGTAAGACCAGTAAATAGGCATATATTAGTGGCCTCACTATCTGTATCTGTGATATTGATATTTATTACTTCCTTAAATTTGTCTGTTTTATGTCCTGATGTTCGACGGGCATCATCACGAGATTGTCTAATCAAACATCAATGGAGTTGAAAGGGTCATATCACTTCCACACTTAATCCTGGTTTAGTTGGCACATTTTATGTCTCTGTATCAAACAGCAAATTTATCCATTGATTTACAAAAATATGGTCAAACGACCGCGTTTGGAAATCTAACTGGCATACAACTTTTTGTACTTTTTCTGAATGAAACTTTGATTGACTTAGCACTCAGACAAAGACGATTTTTAAGCAACACAAGGAAGGATAGACTTACAATCCAGATTTGAAGCCGCTTAACTTGAGCTCTTGCTGTTACAATCCTTATTGGGGGTTTCTCTCGAAAAAATCTGTATGTTTCACAAGGTTGACATATTCTGGACCATTTTATCGTCCATGCTTTTCACACATATGGGTATCTTTTGTATAGAAAGTACATAGTAAAAATCAATGTAATACTGTTGCTTTGAAATCCTATTCAGACGAAACAGGATGTTTATGCTATCATAAGACAGAAATAAGAATTTGTAAATCATTCACTAAAGTTCACACCGCTTGCCCTTTACACTTAAGACCTACCACCACAGCATTTTCAGTTGTTGATCTTATGGGGACCAAGGCATCTATTCCCTCCACTAACAACCGTAAAATGTTGAACGGTTCTTACAAAGACAAGTTGTGTTCTTAGCCTCTTGCCAAAGGTTTTGAATATTTTAACAAAGATACTCTCCCCCGCAATAATTCAAGTGTGATTTAAATCCGAATAATTCTGAATTCCGTAAAACGTCATTAGTAACGTTCTGATGCGGATGCTACTTATGTTCAAGTATGTTTGGTGCTATAACATTAAGAATATCAAAGAGGGAAGAATCTCACTTTGGTGACTCGTCAAACCTTACGTGAGGTGAGATTGAACTCATTCCAGATCCGATTGAACTGAACATGGGAAAACTTGAAATTCTGGTTTGGGTGAATGGAACACTTTCTGATAATCTTTGATCAACTGTCATGTTGTCAGCCATCTTGGATGTCAGAAATAGCCAAACATCACAGATGGTTGCCAGCCATTTCTGTTGTGTTTGGTAAATGACTACCATCCAAAATTGTTGAACTTGTGGAAGTTGAAAATTGACCCAAACATAGTGATATTTGATATTTATTGCAAGCCTATACGTTGATTATATGAGTCATGGCAGGCATTTTGTAATTTTTGATAATAACTGCCATTCTAACATGCCTGTGCCTATTATGTTGTCTCAGACTTAAATTTGTGAGCCAACCAAGACTGGGCAGTCTAGGTTGAGCCAACCTATACTGTTGCTAAGGGCAATCCAGATGATGATCCAAAACACAGAATGCTCATTTTGGTGGCCTGTTTGGCAATTTCTGAGGATTTTAAGTATCATTTGATTTTGTTTTTGGCATGTCAGAATAGGAACAATCACCTTGTGAGGTCAGGTAGGGCTGCCTCAGACCTCGGTCTAGATCTAGATCTTGGTCTGAGGCAACCCAGCCTTCTTACTCAGTGATGGTTCCTTAATGCAAGATAGCTGACAACATGACAGCTGATCAAAGATGGCCACCCAATGCCCCCTCCACCAAAACCGGAACTTTGAGTTTTTCGGAGTTTTCTGAGTTTTCTAATGTTTCTTTCAATCTCATCATGTGTGGGTTCCATCTCACCTTGCATAAATTCATCTTGAATGAAATAATGGTTTTCATTTCACATAGGAAAAAGTCCTAAAATATTCAGCCAAAGAACGTTCGTAAACCTATAAGGTACCTTCACAAGTCATCAATAAAAGAAAAGTGAAATGCGAAAGTTGCCAAGTAATTTAGTTTCACTTCTCGAAACATTTAACTCTCTATGTGTCTGTCTTTGAAGCAAAAAACAAATCAATGCGTCCTGTGACTGGTTTGGCCTTCGGGCATTCGGGTCTAAAACTCCGCCCAGAAAGGACAAAGTAGCTCTCTGAGTAACGAAGCTTTCCACCCGTGAAGTGTTTACAAGCCCAGATTATTTAGGGAATATCTGAGAATTTCCCAGCAGTGACCATTAACGAAAACACTTTCGGAAGTGGGAAAGGAGAAGAAACATAAATGTATCAATCAAATTTTTTGCAGAAAGTAGACTCAATTACAGCCACAGATAACATTGATCACATGGAATAGTCTAATGTAGATTAAACAGATCTAGAAAGAAGAACTTGTCTTCAATGTATTCCCTTTTCTCACATCGATAAATTGGCCAAATAGTGGCAAAGTAGCTTGAAAATTCTTCTTTGTACCGATTTGGCATCAATGGTCCCATATATTTTCACAAACTCTTCACAATAGAAAAATGCCAACTTTATTTTTTTCAGTTGTGCCATTCAAAATTAACTAGATCAATGAAGTTTACAATCTTGAAATGTAGTCATCATGTGTTCCTTGATTTCTATTTTCACTGTTACTAACATCAGTTGGTGCAATTAAACGAGAACATAGCACATACATATGACAAAACAAAGTTGGCATCATTGCCAACAATAAGCTTCAATCGAGTTTTTTGCACACAACACTAAATTGACAGTTTCGTACAATACTGATACCAAGGGTCACAAAATAAAATTCCGGCAGTGGGTTTTAACGCATAAAACTCATAATCACTGGCTTAATAGTTTGATGCTTATCCTGCTGAGCTAATTTGCCATTGTTTGTAAGTCTCAGACTTTAAGCCCTTACGAAGTTATGCTCTATTGATTCTGGCTCTATGATCTCAGTCCAAAATATTAAGTGGTGCAAGCACAAAAGTCAGTTTAAAGATCCCTGGGTAACTGGCACATGCCAGGTTATCTCAGCAGGGCAAGGATCAAACTATTCAACCAGTGATTATAAGAGCTGTGAGTTTAACTCCCACTGGAGGTAACTTTTTGAAGCCTTGTATCAGTATCAGTCTGGTACAAAGCTGTCAACTTTTTGTTACGTGTGAAAACCTCGAACAATGTTGGAACAACTGTAAGGGAAAAGTGCAAAAGTTCCAGCGGAATGACGTAACTTGTCTGGATGTTGAATTTTGTTGAATAAAATCGAGACAAACAGACAGAGAAGCAATGTCACAGAATAAAAAGGTCACATAACAGATGTTAAACATGTGTTGAACACCTCTCGGTTATACATCAAAGTCTTATGACAGTTGTGATATTCAATTGGTCTGAATTGCCCACTACTTCATCAACCCTATGGTAAACGAAGGTCTCATCCATCAAATCAAAAGCCAAAACTGATTTTAACTTTTAGTAACAAGGATAAGATCGTGTGGAGAATAGAGCAGCTCCTGTGATGCCTGCATCCAAAGACGAAACGGTAATCAGTCATCCTCCTAACACCACCTGTGTCGCTTAATCTACAGAACTGGTACTCGGTATTGTAACACCGACGCACACCTACATGTTCCCAATTTCAAATACATACAGATCTACTAGAGGTTTTCACAAAGTAGCCAAAATTGGCAATAATTGCAATATTGCATCAGAGACTTTACTACGTGAAAACAAACAATTTTACCACAGTGAGCATTGAACCCAGGACCTCAGCCATTTGGATCTAGTGCTCTCTTCTCTGAGCTACAGAGGCATATACAGAGGGCATTATTTCCAATTCTGTGAGCATGAAAAAACCTCGATTTAAAGTTTTAGGTACAACATTTGCCTGGGTATATTTTTGTTTCCTTCTAAAGTGATGCAGAGAAAACATGTGTAAACATGTACAGTTATGTATGTGTTCACTTAATTTTTATAGACTTACATCCCTTTTGCGCTTTTTTGAATTTTTTTTTTGCAATTACCTTACCTCGAGCGTAGTTTGCAATATTTGAAACACTGAGCAATACCCAAAATTCACTTGATTGATAGCTGTCATGCACCAGAAATGTATAAATATGTAACTTTTATTCATTATAAATCTACTATATTTATTGAATTTTGAAAATAGGGAGAGAGTGATTTGCATCAGTGATATGGCAAAGACACGGAAGAAAACTGTTTACATCAATACATTCCCTATCGTTTTGAACGGCTAACCCACGCATGGATGAGCGCACACAAGAAATATTAAAGATCTTTATTTAGTAGGGGTTTTCTTCAGAATGAAGTGTTTTTATTCACCAGATCAGTATATGACGAACGGTAAAGAGAAAACATCAAAGCTTTTGGCAAAGCTAGAACAATGCTGTCACTTCAGCTGTCATATTCAATGTCAAACAGTCGATTTTATCCTTTCCTTTCCCGCGCTTAACAGTAAAGAACAATTTCGCAATTTAGATGAAAGCGAAACCAGCTTGGAAAAAGAATGTAGACATATATTATAAGAGTAACAACACACTAATGAAATGCAATTTATACCCATGGCAGGCTCTATCTACTTATCAGTACTTAACTCAACTGTTGGCCCATGGGGTTTCATTGGAAATAATAGAAGAGCCAAACTTTGGAAACTCCACACTCTGTATGGGGGTGGCCTTAATTAAAATGCAAAATGGTTAATTTTATAAAATTTACACTTTACAACTACAATGAGATTGAAACAGTATTAAGGAATACTCGTTCTTTGAACTTGGTAATGTACTTTCAGTATTAGTTAAATGACGATACTGAGTGGATTATTAGTTTGAAAGCATTCGAGACCGAAGGTCGAGAATGTTTTAAAACTAATAGTCCACAATAGTAGAGTCTGTTTAACTAATTTAAAGCACGCCGAGAATGGGTTTATCTCAGGTAATCACACCTTTTTATGAATAGAACTTTGCCTTAAAGTGCTTTAAAGTATGTAAAGGTAAGTGTCGAATTTTTTTTTGTACATATATCTTACTGGTTAAACAAAGGATTTCATGTAAATATGCTAGAACATGTTTAAAACCATTTAGATGTATTGCAGCAAGGACACTCATTCTAAAAAGATGTACAACAATACAAGCAACAATACATTGATTAGAATGGTTATTACCGCCTGCGTACGTAGTACGTCGGGAAGGTAATAGTTTCGCTTTGTCAGTCCACGGGGGCGGGGGGTACCCCAAACAATACATGTAGCCAGGGGGTCTGTCAAGGGGGATCTGTCCAGAAGGGGGGTACCCCAAACCATACACATAGCCAGGGGATCTGTCAAGGGGGATCTGTCTGGGGTGGGGGGTACCCAACCCATACATGTAGCCAGGGGGAAAAGGGGGTGTACTCAGGCTCACAGCCAGGGAGGAAAGGGGGGAGGGAATTCAGGCCCACAGCCAGAGGGAAAAGGGAGGAAGGGGTACTCAGGCCCACAGCTGGGGGGAGCACTAGCTACATGGTGGGCGGTATGCCTCTTGCATTCATGCAGGACACCACAGCCAGTAGTGGGACCTGGTCTTGAGGGAGGTGAGTCATGTCATTTGCTTGTCATTGAAGGGCTGGAGAGCTCACCAACTAAGAGGACCCTTGACATGAGTAAAATGACACAAAATACTTATAATAATACATGAAACCCTTTAAATTACACAAATATTTTTGGCATTTATGCATGTAATGGCTGAACATAAAATTGACAAATAATGGAACTATTGACATAAAAGGCCTGAACATTTGATAGAATTTGATATTAATGTATGTTTTCGTCAAATATACTTGTTATTGAGCCGAAATCCTTCCGAGATATTTTTATTTAGAGTTAGTCTAGTTAACTGCCATGTTAGCATTGAATTCAACCTTAATGCTCCCAACAGACTATCAAGAGATACCATGTCACTTTTGCTGGAAAACTGTGGGGTGACCAGGTCATTAGTGGCAAACAGAATTATGTAGCTAGCCATTTAGAATCGAAAGAGACATTACTGGTAAAAACGAACACAATTAAGACAACCTGAGAAGCTCTTGACAAGAAATTAAATACATTTTTAATAATATTTCTTTCAAAAAGTGGCAACACATTACCTGTAAATTGAACATCTTCCCTTTTCGTTTGTCTTTGATGCCTACCCAATGATAGGTATTGGTAGGGGGCACCTATTGTTTCAATTCTCAATAGAAAAGCAGGACTATTATATGCTCGCAGATTATATACTGCATTTGAATTCGAAAATGTCTTATTAAAATAGTAGTTTAGTAACTCGATTTCTCAGCAAAGGGCAGACCACCAGGGAACCTGCTCAAAGTGAGAGGAAATGTCAATTATCCGTGTGTAGCTGGAAACCATGAAGTTCCTGATTTTTAGTCGCTTTATTTTGCTGCTTTTCTAACCAAATTATATCTTGAACAAATCGTGGTGTAATCTTAATTTTAATATTTAGAAAAGAAGAGGTTTGTTGATTATGAACACTACCGGAAAATCCCATCCGAAAAGACCATGATTTGAAGACAAGGAAAAATAAGTAATTAAATGATAGTTAAAGACTAAATGGGATTGGTATCTCACAAATGCTGTGCCAGAGGTGCCAGCCAAAGGTGCATTATATTTGGGACATCATGATCCCAGAAGTCTTTAACTAAATCTAGATCTATTTTAAAAAAAATTCCCATTGACTTAGCATTGGGTAAAGGCTTGATTATCTTTGTACAGTTGTATCATTTTTAGAAACATTAGCTTCAATACTGAATGAATTACTAGTTGATTTCTTTTTTACCCCACAAGTTACCAATTAGTAGATGCTTTTAAGACAATGTAGCTATTGCATTGGGACTAATATGGCTGACTAAACCTTCATGCAAACCTCTCTCCAATACCAATGTTTTAGATTATCAAGAAGAAAGTAATGTGATCATGAATAGACAAAAGTGCCAAATGCTTTTAAAATGCCAGAGATTCCCAACTTTTCTGACTCGATATTAACCGGAGAATAACTAAACATTACATACTATTGAAGCACCATTCTGAACAAATGCCCAAGGTCCGTTTGGTCAATAGATGTAGGAAATCCAATTTGAGGGTTTGTTTTTTCGAGGAAAGAAAGTCTCAATCAATCGAATAAATCTGCAGTATTTTTTCATGGATCTTTTGCAGATCTTTACAGTTTTATCCCATATCTTTATTTGAAATTGGGGTTTAACCTTGACTTAATTAATTCTACGGAATAGAAATGATCATAATTGTCTGAACCACTTGTTGCAAAAGGAAACTGACATTTTCCCAAATTAGGACCGATCTTTTCAGGTTGTGGTACATCGGAACCGTTGAAACCCCCATGGAGAACAAATGAGCACTTTCAATTAAATATAACATTTCTATCTGATATATTTACCGCCCCCGCACGTAGTACGACGGGAGGTAATGTTTTCAGTCTGTTCACACCTGCTTACCCCCCCCCCCCATCCAAGATTGGGGTACCACCCTGTCCAAGGTTGGGGTGCTCTCCTGTCCAAGGTTGGGGTACCCCCTGTCCAAGGTTGGGTACCCTTTAGCCATGTCAGGACAAGACTCAATTGGGAATGGTTTCCCACAAATAATGTTCCCGAGGCATCAGCCAAAGGTGCATTATATATTTTTGAGAAACCATAACATCAAAAGTCTTTAACTATTTTAAAAAACTTTTCCCATTGGCTTTGACATTGAACAAAAGTTTATCTATGTACCGTTCCAACTTCCAAATCTGTGAATGTAAAATAATGTCATTTAATTGCTTAGATTCCGGAATTTTGATAATTAAATTTAGCTTTGCTAAACTAGATTTTTTGGAACACTATAACGATTTAATCCATTGTTAAAAGCATCAAATGGGATTCTGTTCATTGAAAAGGCTCACTTACGGTTTATGTACACAAATGACCGAATGAAATAAAGTTAGTTACAATGACGAGTGTTCTTTATGAACTATTTTACATGTCACTGCAACCAGTTGAAAGTACTTGAATGCCTTATTTCAGTCTCTTGGTTTTAATCAAATTGCATACGAATTAAACTTGATGAAGCTTTCACATCCATTTTAAGCTTTTCATCGAATCATACTACAGGTTGCCTCTATTAATCTGTTTTAAGAAACCAATTGTATTCAAACAAACAATTTTTAAGTTGTATCAAAAGAAAAAAGCAAATACAACTGATATGTTGCTGTGCACTAATATTTATTCTACTTTATTTTATTTACACAGTATTGGAGTCAAATATATAGCAACAAATAATTTTGTACATCTATTCCTAATATATTTTTATACATTTGTACCAACAGCACAATACACAAATTTATTTTTGATTAATTACAGCAGTAAATACATTATTTACATGCATGGGACCTAATCTTTTGTAAATTTCTGGCACAATATGACTATTATAATCTTTTGACTACTTGAATGTCTATCTGATATAAGTTGACACATAATATGTAATTCAACATCACAATTATTGCTAAGCAAATATCAGTACATGTGCAACGTTAAACATTTTTACTTTTTAGTTAGTTTCCATGCTCTCTGAAAGGTCCTGCTCCAGAAGAATAAGCTCCCTATTAGGCAAAAGAAACTACACATAACAATTCGGAAAATGTTCATTTTTGTCACCAGAACTACATAGGTATATAGTTGCGGGAGGTGTAAACATTGAACAAAGGATACCTTTGTATTACATCTATCTTTATCACATTATCACTCTCTGACTGCTGATACTTTTCATGAACATTTATATATTCTTCAGTTTATTTTTTAGAATTTAGATTTACTTTCACTCAAGTTGTTGGACATCATTCTCCATTGCGACACACAGGCATCTATTGTAAACATTTATGCAGAATATGAGTAGAATATCACATGATTAAAACTACATGATATGAGCAGAGTAAGAGACGAGAGTCTTAATTTTGAAATTCTACTTCCGCAGGAGTCGTTTCCTTGTCGTTAAAATATGGTCCCTTTTATGAAAAAATAACTCTGGCAGTTTACTTTTGAGGAAACATTCCAAAGCAATTATCAAAACTTAAATCAATTTTTTGAAGAAATGTTTGAATTCTAAAGATGTATTTAATCGTATAGATCTATTTTAAGTTCATACAAATATCATGACATCAGTTTCCTTCTACTAAATTGGACAACGTGAAATCAGTTGCAGAGGTTGAGATGGATTTATGGTCAACCATTCTGTCATCAATGTTTTAAATTGGTTTTATTTACAGATATTCTAGTCTAATTCTTTTAGCAACAACTTAAAGTCTCTTCTAAAGAATGATACTTTTTGAGTCTATTTTCTCACCACGTCCTCCTCCTTTGGCCACCAATTCTAGTTTTCTTTCTTTATTAACACGTTGTTTGTGACGGCATCATTGTCATTGTGGTGCTTGTTCTCCTCACTGTACTGGTATACTGGTACATTGTAGAATAATTTTCCTTTCCCTTATTGCGAATATTTCTGTGGCAGCAGCAGAAGAGATAACGGTTGTAATAGAGCCTGAACTGCTTACTCAGGAAATACAGGGCGAGGGGATTGATACATGAATTAATGAACGACATGCAAAACCCAATAATTTTGAAGACGTGCCAGAAGAGATTGTAGAGCCCCGGGTCGAAGTAGTACCACATGGAGTAGATGTGACGCGGTAGCCAACAGATAATGAAGACACAAACGAAGGACAGAACCACCTTAGCGACTTTCTTTCTGGCATCCATTTGTCTTTGTTGTTGATTGGCGATCTTTCCCTCCTGCAATAAATTTTAATAAACTTAATAAAAGTTATCAATTAGAACATTTCCGTTTTTGTTTTACTCTTCGAGTCGTCTTGTTCACTGGATTCACGCTTTTCCATTTTTTGCATTGCGTTCTACAACTTTCCACGAGCCCGGTACACAATTCAAAAATTCTCCAGGTATACGTTTTGTGCTGGAGATTTATTTAACGTAAGAATCAACAGGCGGAGTATTCGTTATTAGATTAAAACCTTTCGTTTCTTTGGAGGATGACATGACATTATGAACGTGCCAGTTTTTGAGCATGAGGAGGTAATGGACACATTACTACCTTTGATGGATGTCTGTCAGAAATATTAAATCGAAACCAAAATAATTTGTTTTAAAAATTACTCAAAGTGACAAATATTTCTTGTGATTTCCAAAGACGAAACCGAGTGAAATAATTTTTTCAATTCCTAAATGTCTGGCCATTGAAAAGCTTATGTAAGCGACACTGTTACTTTAGTGTCAGAAGTGGCTCTAATTTGGACCGGATGAGGTAATGTACCGGCACGAAGATCCAACAGCTTATCTGATATAGCTTTGATTGAAACCACATTTCACTAAGCCAAATTACTACACGTTAAATGGAATAACCTCTGCGCAATTGAGACTGCAAAACGTAGGCCTCTAAAACTCTGGGTTGATGTGTTGCAATTAACCTCAAAGTTATCAATGCAATTTGGAAGGTACAAAAATTGTTGGTTTAAAAAGAGCTCTTCCTAATGGGTATACCCTCTTGCAGCGAGAATGATGCTGATTCCTCTGAAGAAATCTATTACAAAACCATGATTAAAGTACTTTACGAACAGAGAGCAGATCCGTCAGTGTATCTCATACTGTTTGAAGTTATGAGAATATTTGCCTAAATATTTAGATCTAGCTGTCAGCTTTCAATATTTACCAATCTCTGAAAACATTTCCTCACTTGTAAGCATGTTCGAATTATCTCACAGAACTGTTAAAAGGTTTTAACTTGCACAAGCTCAAGCATTTTGAAATTTCTTGTTTTAATTGATTTGGAAAATAAGATAACACTTCCAATTATCCTTTGGTAAAAATCTTCTCACGTGTAAATTTGTGCTTCCTGGATGTAAGAAAATAAGGAAACAGAAACTCACCAACGGAAATATAAAAGCAAAATAGATGTAAAAACGGTCTTGGCATTTCGGAATAAAGGGAGAAATTAGAACCGAAGACGAAGCCAGGCGGGCGGAGAATGAGGCACACAGAAAGGAGTCAGAAAGCAGTCAGAAAGGAGCCATGACATTTCGACATTGCTTTACCTTCGCTGACTTTCTCAAAATGAAATTCAGAGTAAGTGACATTGAAATAATCAGAAGTGAATAATGGAATAATGACAAGTTGTATTTGATTTCAAAGTTAATTTTACACTGAACAACAACGAAAATTAAAAGGGGATCAGGTTTGTTTGAAAGCACAACGACTGAATATTTCATACATAAATCTATGTGTAAGATTAAAATGAGAAATTTTGGGTATGTTTCCCTTTTCTGAAAAAAAGTTTTATGTGAACATTTTAACTTCATGTCACATTTTAGGATTTGCAGTTAATCAAGACTAGATATATTTGCACAATGAAGAGCACCTGTAATCACTGCAATTTTATTTTATTGAAAGAACATTCGTACATTTAACGCCCATGATTGTTTAGCTTTGTAAAGAATTGCTAATTCCAATTAGCATCATGAGACAAACGGCTAAAAGCATTATGTTCTGTGTGTCAGGTTCTATGATCAATTCTGCAAGTCACTACGACACAAAAAAGTCTGTCAACGTAGATTACACTCACACACCACTTGGTCCTTTGTCTCTATTGCTACGTGACATGCTGTATTCTTTTCGATATTATCCGACAAAGTATCATTCATGGACATTTCATGACAACGAACCATTCTGCTTCGACAAAGTTTTGCTATCATACATTTAGGCAAGTTCCAGTGGCAAAACAAATGCTTAATGTAGCGTAAAACAGACAAGAGACTTGTCCATCTGAAGCCGAAGGGATTTGAATTTTCCCTAGCAAGCCTCAGTCCCTTTTGCACATCCTACTTGTTTCTGTGAAACAGCGCTCTTCTAATTTGTCGTTGAAAATTGAAAGGGCCATCTTATTGCAGTTTGTACTTTACACGATATTTATCAAATACAGAACACAAAGACAAGAGGTGTGACTCATTAATTATTGAGAACAACATGAGTCTTACATGAACTATTTATATTAATTGATGAATATAAAACAGATAAAAAATCTCTCAATTCAAAATACAGACAAACGTTTGTAGGTCTATTACTTGTGAGTCTGTAGTAAATCTGATATGTTTGCTTTTGGGTTAATACCACTGGCAGGGCAGCAGGTGCTGCTGTTTAAAGAGTGCAGATTTGTGCATCTTAATAAAGAAATTCACAGCCAAAGTGTCTTCAAATTGATGTCTCTTCTTTTAATTTCGTTACAATTGACATTATTATTCACTTTTAAGATCCCTGTTTACGTCTAAATAACAGATAAAAAACAAGTAATTTGCAACTACCAAAGGGTAGTTAATTCGTGCAAATGAGTGTAGTTCTGTTTGTACATGTGATTCAAAATATAATTTCAAAAAGTTGCCAAATATTTTTCTGTTTCAGTGATGCTCTTATTAGATACAGCTATCTTCATTAAGGACTCACATTGAAACATCTCTTACCAATATTTTACCAATAGGATCAGATGCACGTGTAAAAATTTATCAACTCTAGTTACCTAAAGGATTACACAACTAATTATTAGTAAGAGAACAAAAATTTAGTGTACATTTACGAGTCTTTTCAATGATGTTTAGATCAATTTCATTGACCATGGCTCACAGTCGCTCACCCAGGATGCGAATATTTGTTTTCAATAAAGGTCTAAACTTCCACGACCCGCTGCGAAGTTACACCTCTTAAGATAGATCTGAGTGGAGTGTTCAAGGAATCGTACCGCGCAAACTGTTATCTCTCAGAAAAGACCACCAATCCAAATCAAGGCTGAGCGCTCTCAAGCTCTCACACTTACCAATGACGATTTTTTAACGTTTTTCCCAATGGCTTAATGCCTCCAAATCAAAGCGAATATCTGCTTTTAGCACGCGTTTTTCCTGTGCAGAGATATTTCCATCTACGTCACTATCGACATTCCAATAAATAAACAGTGTGTGTGAAATTGCTTTGATGACTTATTAAATGTGGATCACAAATAATGGGAAAGTGAAAATACAATAAAGAAAATGAGATTTCTTGGATCAGGAAAATTTGATGTACACTGACTACGTCCCAGACTCTGGTCTTGGTAAATCAACAAGAACAAGAAACACCAGCGTAGCACTGGATACCATTCAGTTTCCAGAACTTTAGTTGCCTATCCATAACTTCGTAATTTGTACTAATTGGCCATATATTACATTTGTCTGATTTTGCCAGAATCAAAGACTTCTTCTGCAACAAGCAAAAATGATAGTCTTCCATTCAACCTCGACATCGTTAAAATTTTGATCTTTCAAACAAATTGTTCTCTGCTGTCTTCTGTTGAAATTGAGTTTGTCACTTCAGTTAATCCTACATTATATATATTGTCATCAGACTCGTGTTTCTTCTTGACATTGGTGATAATATAAGGAATTGTGTAATATTACGCAGATGGGTAGAAAACAAGCTGGTCTATTCACAGCTAATACAGTAAGCTTTTTTGCAATGTTAAAAAGTTACCACATGGAATTGGCTATAACTTTGATGAAATAGTTTTATGATCAGGTTAATGACTAATATACATTTCTCAGACACTTGTTGTAATGTTTATTGCCCAAAATGAGGTTTAATATCAAAAGCTATATTTTCAAAAAATAATTAGATTTCAAAGAAAATTTGATGACATTTAGTTATGTGACTACATAAAAAGTGAGACTGACTTCAGTTTGTTGGTGTGGTATCAAAGCTTAAAGTATTAAGTATTAAAACTAATAAGGATTTTAATTATAACTGTGATGTGTATTATTTTATGGGACCTTTTGATACCCCCAGGTCAACCAAAATTCATCAATATTTATTATGATGGACTAGAATTCGATTAAACTGCATCTTGTAAAGTGTATTAATGAATCAAATTTTAATAATACAAGTATTTATATCCTGCCAATAAATGTTTCTAATAATTTTAAAACCGTTTACTTGTAAACTGTGAGAAAAAACAATGGAAATCGGCAGGTTCACAGAAGTTGAGTAGAGTGATTTGCGATGCAGTTGGTATTGTCTGCGCCTAATAATGTGGGATAATTTTGTAAACAATAGATGTAATGTGGTGAAAGGCATGAGTCTGAAAACTCGAGTAAACCTCGGTAGAAATCATCACTCATAAATGGTTTTATAAGGTGCGGAATAATGGCAATCGTTCTTGTAAACCGTTAATCAATTAAGGGCCTATGTATCTCAGGGTAAGCAACTCAATTTGTACTAAAGCAAAACTTTTTTCAAATCGATCTTCTTTGAATTGAGAATATTTGAGGAAATCAGCACTTCATAAACTGAAGAGTGAAGGCTCATACAATCATTCATCATTGACATTGGTGGTCCGAGTTACTGAAAACACAGATTTATTCTTCTTCAAATACAGTAAAGCCTATTCGATATCAAGAGCCAAGCAATTGTTTTGCGGCGCGAAATATGAATAGTATATATAATATCATCGAAAATCATACTGGAACAGCCAACACCCCTCTGTTGCTATTAGTTTGCACCATAATGCCCGTGTCGTGCTGTAGACCGACCCGCCAAATTTAGGGCCCCGTACCAACTTATGACGTTGTGACTGGGACCCCGGGTCGTCTCACTTCACATTTCCACCCATAGTCAAGTAACCCTATGGTGAAATAAATGGGCCCCCCACTCCTGCCGCTCGTGTGTGCATAAGAGCAGCCCGCGTCCCCTCTCTCCCATTCCCTCCCTCGTGGCAACACTTTAACCCCCTCAATACCTTTTCAACTCTGCCCTCTTCTAGAGTACTACCTACTCTACCTACTCTACCTACCTACTCTACATCTCAATACTTGTTTTCGTAATTTCGCAGTGTAATCAATCTAATCTTCTCAAACACGACTTCAATACGAAAATGCGAAACAAATCAAAACATCAAAAATATTCTCAATATAATCAAATATTATTACAATTATTTTCGTAATTTCGCACTATTAATCAACTCAATTAGCAATTTGCTCTATAAGTGCGAAAATACGAAACATCAAACGAC
>JBCAUG010508862.1:0-15139 GCA_038406175.1 Haplosyllis leylae
TTTTATTTGTTGATTTACATTTTTTTGGCACAATATATGTAGCGTGGAAACGCATGTTCAAATTAGTTTCAAGGTAATCTACTTCGTTTTTTATTAAATAACATATGAAAACGTTCATAAATTGCTGACCACTTCCTGTGCCCTCTGTTTAACCCCATGGAAATTGCATTGGTGGAACATTTTATTGATTCAATTTTACAAGCAGAGACACAGAGATATAATAAATGAAATTTAAATAAATGCATTTCAGGAGTAACTTGTATTAGATAAATACATTGGAGTAAACTAAGAAATTAGGGAACAGGGCTTATGGGCAGCTTCAGTAACTTTTATTTTCCAAAACGAAGGCTAAAACGGACCTGTGGGTCATGCCACTCTTTTTCTCCCTGAAAACCTGTTACTGACCACATACATTTTCTGGGCAGCCTTTTCCAAAAACTAGTTTATCCCGAAATGACCGAAGGACAACGGGGACGTTACAGAAAGTATATTATTTTCAACTTGCCATTGAAATATGTTTACAATTCCCAATATGGTTTAGTTTCTCAATTTAAAACAGATATATAATTCTGATTCTTATTATCCTGCTGAGGTATGGCAGTCTTATCCAACATCAGGCAAGTGGAAAAATAGATTACTGTAATGGCTTAATATGATGCAATAGTCTTTGTACCAAAATCAATTTAGTTTCTGAATAGAAACAGTTCTAATAAATTCCTTCAAACCGACTAAGGAAAAGGGCGGAGAAAGAGAGAGACAAAGTGTTTGTCCTATACTTCACATCAATCAATATGTATAGATACGCAGCTTTACCACACAACTACGTCCATTGAGCTATATACATTGGGTCGGACAGATAAATCAGGCAATTTTATTGTATGAAACTGCACTTCAGAGAAAGGCAACTCCCTGTCTGATAAAATGTGACCTCAGACAAGCTGGTTCAAATAGCTACCTGCTAAAAGACTGTTGCAGTTCTGGATGACTTATCACGTTAATCCTTCTTTGTATGAGATAACTGTATAAAAATGAACACATTTTAGTTGTTAAAATTAACATATTTCGTCGGGACTAGGTATCTATTTGAAAACATAAGGACTATTTTGCCACAATTTGTACTAAATTGGACAAAAGGTTACTGTATGCAAAAGGAAAACTTTTTTCACAATTAATGATTTTATAGCCTTTTAATATTGGATGTTGAGCAAATGAAGTGTCCACAAACCAGTACGTCTTTCATGCAAATTTCAAGATCAACAATTCTTTTCATTGGGACTAGATTGCGTTCTGCTAAAATTGTGAGAACTTCCGTTTCTGTTAAAGTAAATTAACTCCACCAATAAACTTTGACAATAGTCAAAGTCAACCTGCCTTGAAAATCTTGGAAATGAAATAGACTATTAGTTCGTGTAGGATTGTGTTCAGAATAAATCCAGAAACAAATATCGCATAATTCTTTCCGTCTTTATGATGTTCTCCATGCAAATACTTACTCACTTATTTTTGTTGCTTTCTTGATAAATATGACAAATCGTCCATTGTAGCTTATTTCATAATGAACCAAGTCTATTCGTCCCTAAACTCGATCAGAAATGACGATCCATTACGGATGACTGAGGAAACTGCTGGAAGTGGAAGCGTGATCTGTATTTGCCGCTAACCATTTAGAAAATTATTATCAATCTGGGTTAAGATCAAGAGAGCAGTGTGCCTGATTTTATACATGGCTTAACCATCGTGTGGCTTTCGGTGAAAAGATTTGATGGGTTCAGTATCTTAGATAAATCATGTTTTCCTTACTGAGCAAAGTCACTTAGTTTGATTTGTAAGTGCAACTCAAGATTTTAAATGTAATTGCAAACTAAGTCATCCATTTCCATTTCCATTTCCTGTCAAAGATCTCCAATATCAAAGAAATTCTGAGTGTTGCAGAAAATTTAAAACTACCTCGGATCCCCATCGTAATGTAAATGTACAGCAATTTTTATTCTGTAAACATATTGAATATTTACAAATGTTTACTTCTACTTATTTCTTAAAGACGGCAATTGTCTGACACTCGCGAAATAGGAAGAATTCTCTGAACTTATGGTAGGGTTCTTGTATGCACATCACACTATGATATCAAATTACTACAATAGAGAGCTAGAGCTCCAAGAATCCAAGAACTGGTCACAGAAGTAATGTACTTTTTAGGACTACGAGTTTTCTGATACCCAGATGTCCAGGGAACAAAACAAAGGTTAGTTGTTTGCTTTTGTGTTTAATGTGTCCTGTATAAACTGGACCAAAAAAAATTTAAGAAAATCTACTTTTTTGTCCTTTTGAAAAGGTATTGCACATATAGGTATGTAAGGGCCTATTTGCACCAAGCAAAAGTGAAAAAGAGCAATAAAAAATGCAATCATGAACGAAGTCCAAATGCTGTCTCGTGACGTTCTTTGCAAACAAATCCAAACCAATGACTGGAGCTTAAAGTAGGCCTACTTATCATAAAACTGCCAAGGCATGTTACAGCCAAAATCCCAAATTGTTACAGTCCCACGATTGCAACCACTATGCTGGTTCTAACGAGCCAGCAACAAGATCAAAGAATAAGCAATAAACATCAAAGGAAATTTTCTCTTCTCTTTTGTTTCATTAAGTGTGAACGGGCCTTAAGAGTAATATTCGGGCATATTATGTGACAAAGTACTTTGGACACAACGGCATATTTGTAATACAATATATTCTTGTTTTAACCACTACAAGAATTTGTAGCAATTTTCCTCTAACTGATCGTATTGTGACAATACTTTACCAAAGAGTCATGATGTGTTTTGAATAAATTGTTGGCTAAAACTGAAGTCAAAAACTAAACCTCCTGCGTGAATGCGAAAGGCATACCGCTTCTCTGCGGCGAGGGGAGGGGGTACCCCATGTCATAGGTTAGGGTACACCCTGACCAGGACAGGGGATATCATCCCCCCAGCAGGACCTAGGGCAGGACCAGTGATCGGGACCAGAGACAATGGAATGGACCTGGAACCAGAGGCCAATGGGTACCATCACCCCTCCCCCCCCCCCCCCATCCCCCTGTGAACAGACAGACAGGTGTAAAAACATTACCTTCCCGCATCCTTCGGAATACGGGCGGTAGTAAATGCCCGAACTCACGAACCAGACTATCACATGGTAGTTGAAATATGACATCTGTAAGAACCTTAATCCGTGTCAGTGCATCATTGACTTTATGTTGGATGTTACAGTTTTATCGACATTTGTTGCCATAACAAATTTGCCATCGTCATAAATGGTCTTAAAACGTCACATAAGCCCATGCAATAATCGTAATACATGGGCATTAGATCTAAATGTGCTCGTTAACAATAATTCTGTGTAATGGCAAACAGTCTTTGGAGTCTAACTGCAAATGATTTTGTACCAAGGAAAATCTGAATATCTGAATGCAAATTCATCTAGATCTATGAAGAAAGGGTAAAGCTGTTTTCGCGATATTCAAATTTTTCATCAACTACAAGCTTCCAGAATATCCCAACAATTCTTGGTGGTACTCATTTTCAAATTCAAACTCCTTTTCTTTCTCACCAGAGGCCACGAAAGAGGTGGATCTAATGTGGGTACTACAGATAAATCAAGCAGATTTTATATTTTGGAAAAGTTAGATTATTAGTGTCTATTTAACTTTGTTCAACACAGTGCCCTCCACTACCGTGGTCGCTAACAAGAGACAAAAATAGCCTCTGTTGGCTGTTAACATCGGAGTCAGAAAAATATCTTGATGTATATATAGATAATGCAAGTCAAATGAGTTGAAGAGTAAAAAATCCTCAAAGGAAATGAAAGGATATCGATACAAAGCAAATGCGAAAGGACAACACAACAGTCATGAGAAACACAAAGAAAGACAACTCAATTTGCACCTTCATGACATTTTTCAACTAGTTGTTCTCAGTGGGAAGTTTTTTTACATTGGATAACAAAATCCGGCTTCTTTTGTTACCAGACATGAACTTTCAACAACATCAAGTAGCTTCCGAGTGAATTGTTCTCAGAAAGGATGCTCTTTTTGGAAAATAAATTTGTAGAGAAATTAAAATCAAAAGAGATTCTTCTCTTTTATGTTTCATGACGTTAATATCCTTGTTTTTATGTATTACATTACAAACATTACAAACGTATTGAATTTCGGTGATAGAAACTGTTGTGAATAAGGCCCAGAATTTCTGTGGTGTAAATGTAATAGAAGAGAATAACGAATTTTATTTGTCTGAACTGATGTGAACAAATCTTTGTGCCACTATATCACAGATAACTGATTTAGCAGCAGTTAAATCTACTTAGTGTACTCAGAAAGGTTAACTTATCCAAAGCTGAAACAAATAGAACAGAAAAGAAATGAAATTGCTACTGACAACTCTGTTCCACTTGGGCTTTGTGTGCGTGTTATTTCTTCCAAGACAAGAAAATGATGTGCATTCTGTCTGGTCAACAATTTCAAGCCATTTAGCTTTTCCACCAAAAACTTCACATTGAAGAGCAACAGAAGAATTTAGCTTTGAAATGTACATTGTATATGTCACGGTGTGACCTTTCTGCACTTGTCGTACCCGGTTCTCCGGTCTACTAGACAGGGAAAACGGGTACTGTTCGTCGTTGCCTATGTGACAGCTCCCGGAGCTGTCGTGTTGGGAAAGACGTATCGGCCCCTACGGATGTAAGGTGGACATGACTTTTCGTGTCCCTTGCGCATGCGTAGTACCCCTCCCCAGACCTATAAAAGGGGCTGCATTCACCTGAAATGGGGAGTCTGATTCGGTCGGCCTCTCATCCAGCAGGCTCAACCAAGAAGTTGTCTACCCTCCAAGATCCCTTGTCGCGACATTCTTCCTGAGCGGCAAACTCGTCACTCCCCGCTGAGGTCTACAGAGTTATCTTGAGTTGTTGTTAGTCATTTCTTTGTCGCCACCACTTGTCGTACACGACAAGTGGTTTTTCTGTCATTACCAACAAAACCGTACGCATCGTCGGATTCGCCGAACCCAACCCCATACGACTGGTAATTCCGTACCCACACCTCCGGGATGAGAACCACCACCACTTGTCAAGTGACTAGTGATGCCACACCCATCTAGAAATTAATTGTCGCACGCAGCTAACAGCCCTGTTAGGTTAGGATTGCCCACACGCCGTGTACTGAGAGTCATCAATGCGAGGGATCTCAATCCATTGTCATCCCTGGACCAGCAATTCTTCCCCAACCCCCGGTCGTATTACGAATGTTGTGTGTGACCCGCGACATTTATTTCTTGCTTTAAAACATATTTTTCATCAACAATTCGAAACATGCATTTATCCGACCATTCAGATGGTAGCCCGATAAAATATAGTCTTATTCATCAAACTACGCGGCTTTGCTATGGTCCCAGTAACACTTAATCCGTCAACAGAAGTGCACTTAAGATAGTGGCTTTACTCCCAATGGAAGATAATAGAAACTTCATCTCAAGGCTTAGTGGAAAGTACTCATTTTGCTCTTAAATGACACATTGCCACTGTCGTGTCTATCTGAACCAGCATAATGAATCATTATCTTTTTACGTTATGGATAGCTCTCTTATCGTGGTCTATCTCAGAATCTAAAATGGTAATAAAAAGATGGCGAATAATAAAAATGGTACTCCAAAGGATTCAGCTGAATGCGAGATATCATGGCACTGTTGTCTTTTCCATGAAGCTGCACTGGATGGAACTGATTTTTCATTCACTAAAACCTTTTCTGTAGAAACTGCACGCCATGTGATGAATAGGTGACAGCCAAGAACCAGTATGCCTGACACTCCTGAATTACTTTCTAATTGTAAGCTTTGCTGCTGCCAAAATCATGGCGGATCATGAAGTGCACCAAGTTTTTGAATTGGAGGAACCAAACCTACAGTACTTTTGAGACCAAGGCTCAATCCAATGTTAATCATTTTGATTTCAGTACTGGCAGGATTTAAATCTCTAGACGGACATGGTTATTAAGACTTCCTACTATACTTCCTGTTTTGCACCATTTCATTTTCCCCATTGACCTATGGCAATTATACCTTCTGAGATATAGGGTTTAAAGATAGCAATCTTTTGTAGTAAACTATCAATTCAATTTTGCCAAATAATTTTCACGAACTGAGATCCTTATTAATTTACCTAGGTAATCTTTTTCTTCTAATTTTATTGAAGATAATGGAGAAGGAGTGGCGTGCATCATGGAAATAAATCCATGTAGAGATTTGTTTCCTACCACAATTTAGTTGTAAACAGAAACACTCAGCTACAGACCCAGAAGGCTCCAGGAAGAGATACCTTTTCTTTTCATTTGTCATGTACTTTGAAGATTATTATATCAGTTATTATACCGCGCAGATATAGTTTCTGACCTGATATAACAGCGTAAATATTGTGTAAGACTTACACCCAAATCTTATCTGCAGAAGAATATTTTGGCAATACATTTGAGTTTTTCACGATGGGCGTATCTGTCAGATTATCTGACAGATCTTTACACAGGGAAGAACAAAAATAAATTCATCAAAAATTCCCCCCAGTGGGGTTTGAAACCAGGACCTCTGGATCATGAGGCCAATGCTCTACCAACTGAGCTAGGCAGGAATCTGTTGGGCAGGGATTTCTGAAGTGAGCTTTGTTTGTTTCATGCACCAGTTCACATGTGAGCTTTGTTTGTTTCATGCACCAGTTCACATGCTGGACTTTGTTCATTTCCAGAATCAATAGAGCAGGACTTTATAAAGGTCGTGAAGATTCAGGCTGGCAACTGAATGTTGACTTTTTTGCTCTTCCGTGTGTAAAGATTTGTCAGATAATCTGACAGAAACGCCTATCGTGAAAAACTCAATCCTTCCATGCCTTTCTTTATTACCCCTTTCTCCGTTGGCATCAATGTAGACGTGGATTCTTCATGTCCAACGGTTACTTCAGGATCGATTTTCTTCCTCTGACAATTTTTGTATGTTCAAAATTAAGTTCTTACATGCACCGTTCAGATGGCATGAAACTTTGGCAACATTTATTCTCAGAATTAAACTGCACAATTACTTATACCAATCTCAATTTAGGGAACATCCAGAATTGATTTGTATGTCAAAATTCGAATACTTTATATCTCGAATGTCCTGTCACCTTTATGTACCAAAATTTTGCAATGAGAAAACCTTTACGCCTCTATTCAACCGCAACGCCCTACAAAGCCAGCACAAAAAGGAGTACAGACAAGGAAGAAGCAGAGTAGAATCCATGGAAATGATCATGATAAGCAATTATCAACAATTTCACTGCAGATATCGAACCTCGATAAAACCATGAACATCCTCCGACTTTCTGTTGTGGTATCAACAATATTTGATTGTATTGTGACTCCAGGAGTGAACTCTCTTTTATGAAGTATCAGCTTCAGTACAAATCTTCTTCAAGATACCGTGTCAAAAGAATCGTTTTACGTATTCCCGGATGAAATCGAAATCTTCGCTACTGCAGTGACGTAAAGGTAGGATCAATAAAGAATTATTATAGATATATTATATCTGGAATATTGCATGGAAACTCTTCCTTTCCGCACAGCATAGCGATTTCACCGCATAGGAACCTCTTGGTGAGAGAAATTTTCGCCTATATAGAGAGAAAAAAAATAAAAAGTCACTACAAACCTTGTTGTTCTCTATATAGGGAAAAGATTTCACTACAGTGATGTTGTGATTTTTCAGTGATTTTTCAGGGAATGACAACACAAAATGGCTGAAAAATCCACATGTACTGAAGCACTACAGCAAAGTCACTACAAGGCTTGTAGTGACATGAACTACTCATTTTATAGGTCTTTATCTTGCAGAGTTTACTGACAGACACACAATCCACAGTTCAATTAATAGCCGCGAGGACATATTTCTTTCTTTGCTGACACAAATACTTTTTGAGTATCCCTAGAACAGTGTGGAAAGTAACCATGGGTATTTCAATGTATTTCCATGGATACATCAAAATAAAATTCTAACAAAAAGTGTAGGCAGGTCACCCTCAAAATATGGTTTCATGAAGTGAACCCTTTATCTGCAAAAAACGGATAAAGATAAATATGTCTAGAAATCACTCTTTCATTAAATAATGCAAACCTCGGATCAGCATCCATGATTTATGTCAATCTGAAATTGATTAACTTGGTTTACTTCTGAAGTTTTAGGTTTAACAGGCACCATTTTCTAAACATTAATCTTAATTTTGTGGTGTTTTCATATTAACATATATTCGTTTGTTTTGAAAACTTCGAGTCTGAATGTCCAACAGTTATGTTAGACTGTTGAAATGAAAGCTATATCTTAGATGAGAGAGCACCCAATAGACTGCAATTTGTTGAGTTTAACGATTGTGTTCTGAAAATTTCTATTTTTGAATTGCGTTGCAAAATAAATTAACTCCAAATTATATAAATACATGTATTTTATTCTTTTTATTGTCTCCTAAGTAAGCATAACATATTAATATATATTCATACAGAAAATTCCTTAGGAATTATCTTTACTATCACGAAACAGTTCATAATTTTTTAAATAATGATAATGTGATAAATCAATGCATTTAAGATTGTGTTGTAGCTATTCGTCATAAAATAAAGATGATAATGTGATAAATCAATGCATTTAAGATTGTGTTGTAGCTATTCGTCATAAAATAAAGATGCCAAGACATATTCCCCAAAATACTATGGACCTCAAAGTGTTCATGACTAGACCAAGTCTGGTTTTTTCGCTACTTCAGTAAAAGTCACAATAAACTGATGAATTATGTTTAACCAAACTAAACTCCACAAAACCTCACTTAGAAGTCAGAACCTGACATCAGTGGATAAACAATTTGGCATTAAAACCCACATTCATGGGATGGTTAATGCGACAAGACTGGACAAAATTTTTTCCTGACAGTGGGATGGAAGGGATAATATATCTGTCACAATCCAATGATAAAAACAGCAGGGAAACAATAATGCCCTTGTATGGTATCCAAGTATTTTATTTTAAGTCCTGTAATTAGCACCCGATTTAACTGGGTTAATATCCGTGGATCGCATCGCGTGTCTGTCGTATATCTGATCTTGTCTGGAAAAGCCCTGTAAGTCACGATACGATGCTGTGCTAAAAGGAAGAGATCCCTATTGCATTGTTATGTTTATGATGTACCTTTATATTTGTCTATCTTTTCGACTCAAGATAATGACCGCTCGATGTATCATTAATTAGTTAACCAGAGGATCATCCAAAGAATGTCACAGTTACAGGTGAAATAATTTCCGTAACATGACATTTTGGAAAGAAGACAAATTTAAAATTCTCTTGGATATACTATTGAAATTCTGGCAGTTTAATCCATATTTATTATATCATTGATGGTTTATTTGACAAATTATTGGCAGAAAGCGGTTGAAACAAAATGTTAACAAAAGCAAAATACAACCCATGTATTAAATTCTGAAACTAATGCGTGAATACATATTTTGACGTGTCATTCTAATTATTTACATTAAAGAATTCCTATGTACAAAGCTGTCGACATTTTCTAGGATGACTTCACCATATTTCTGCATTTCAAATCAGATTTATTGTTTCATCTACACAGACAGTTGCAGCCGGATTTTCCATATGATCTGTTTCAGTTGGACAATCCAATTCCCCACCTGTTTCTGTTCCATCGCTGTTGGATATATCTTCACCATTCATTCTTCTTATTTCTGATAATGGTCTTCCAGGCATACCAAACCTTAATTTCTTTCGTAACCTAGTAGAATTGATGATTTGAAGTGAAATTGAAGTTTACCAATTTACAGTTAGTTTCTATCTATAGGTCATTCGAAGGTGGAACTGCTTTGTATTCTGATCGTTATTAACTCATAGGAGAAAGGTTATTCTGGACGAATTGTAGGTATGGGAAATTTAACTTTAAATGTGACCAAAATCTGAATTTTATGCAGATGATAAGGTGCAAACCAGTTAACCTTTGAAAAAAATGGACCCAATCAATTCATGGTCCATTTGTTTCACATTTTTTTCAAAGCAAACAGTAGAATAAATGTGTCTGGAATCATTAATTCCAACGAGTGTAATACCGTAGCAGCTATCGAAAGAGAATTTTGAATTTGTAGATTCATAATTTTCTCATTTTTTACCTTTCCAAATTCCTCTTCTCTCCACTTGCATCGATGTAGGTGTGAGTCCTTAGGTACATCTTTAGGTCTCGTTGATCATCCGGCAACGCATCAATGTCCAGTGACTCCTTAAGGATCGGTATGAGGAAGCATTCTTTTCGTCTGACCATCTCTGCATGCGCAAGCTGAAATTCTTCCATGCACCAAGGTGATTCTGTGAAATTTCTAAAATAGAATAAACTTGATGTTTTGATGATGCAGTTAAATTCTCAGTGTAAGTTGCAAACTACTTCTATGTGACCAAGCTCAACTTTTACTGATCATCTCTACATATATACCTGGATAAAATCATGAACATCCTCCGACTTTTTGTGATCGCATCTACAATATTTGATTGTATTGTGACTCCAGGGGTGAAGTCTCTTTTGTGAAGTATTAGCTTGAAGTCAAAATCTTCTTCGAGATGCAGTGTTAGCGTGTTTTCTTTCATAAATACAGCTTTGATGAACTCGAAATCCTCATTGCTGAAAAATATACGTTGAGGGACTTGTCTAATTAACAGATTAAAGTCAAAATATTATATTTCATATACTTGTGTCCCCAAAAATCCAGACTGGGAACATCAGAGTAGAATAAATAGAAACAATTACCTGTATGAAATGAAGGCATCATATCTCTTGCCATCGAGATTTTCGTTTCTATCACTTTTGTCAAGGATATTAAAATGTAAATACAACAGCCATTTAACTTCGTTCCACCTCCTTCCTACGGCTATGATGAATATTACAATCAAAACAATGAGAGTTCCAAAGATTCCGATAGTCAGCTTCTCTCCCGTACCAAGAGATGAGCATCCCATGTCTTCAGGTTTTAATAGATAAATTTTTTTGCCTTTCTCTTTACCCTTAGCACAAACTATTTGATCATAATCTTCCACTATTCTTTGACCAGTTGGGGTTCTTTCGTTAAACCATTCGATCATCCAGGTCATGTCGCAGTTACACGTGAAATTGTTCCCTGATAACTTGACAACTTGGAGTGATGTAATTTTTGATATTGTTTGTGGAAGATTTGTTAATTTATTATTGGCCAAATTAAGATTCTTAATCTTTCCATTTTGGAGAAATTTTATGGTATCTTCACATATTTGGCTGACAACATTTGCGGACAAATCTAAGACACTAATAGTTTTGATATAATTTTTCGGATTGCAGAGTTGGACCACCTTATTGTTTGCGAATTCAAAATAGTCTGCGATCTTTGTGGTATTATTATCATTTGGTAGCAGTGTTGATTCAGTTGAAGAGCAATTATAAACATTATAATCGTCAGAAATGGCGTAATAGCAATAACACTGGTCGCCACAACTCAGAGGAGTAGCTGTAAAATAAAAAAATGATTTCAAAATGAGAATGCAGGGACTCAGTACTGGAAATTGTTACAAAAAATGTACTGGCAATTGGGTAATCGGTTTTGTTGTCCTATGCTTTTCTGTGCCTTTTTGTGAATAGATTTATACTGTCTTGAAGAGGATTGAACCACAGAGTCGAGGTTTTCACTATTAGATCAAATTTTACATTTTCAGCTAGATTTTACATCATGTGCTCCGATGATTCCAGAAATGATCTAAGTTCAAAAAGTGAATGGTGCATGAAACAAACTTCAGTTAAAGGTCTGCAGGGTAACGCATGTCCGGTTGGCCCAATTGGATAAGTATCTGACTTCTAAATCAGTAATGGTGAGTACTGTGTGTTTGATTCCCGTTGGAGGCAAACTTTACTTTTTGTGAAACTTTTTAAAACCCTCAATATCTTTTCATGAAAAACCCGAATATTGATCACTGTTAATGATGTGGAAGATTTTTTAGGTAGCACACATATTACACTTACCTGAAGCAAAAGGTGTCTCCAGCCAATGTATAATAGATGCTCCCGGTTTAAATATCATTTTGTGGTCTATTGAGTTATTAAGGAAATTAGGATTTCGGGATGAAATGATGGTTTTTCCGTCGTCCATATGAAAATTGTCAGTGTAAAGATCAATCGGATATTTATGAGTGAATTTATCAAAGTCAATGCATCCTCCCCTTTTTATGGTAATTGGTGCAAAATTACAGGTAGTGTTTGAAATTCTTAACCAGAAACTTTCCAAAGAATATATAGCCCCTCCATACTCTCCAGTGTTCTTGTCTAAGGAACAACTATTGATAATGACTTTTCCCTGATGCCGTTTGTAGATGACTCCTCCTAAATGAGCAGAGCTGTTTCTAAATTTGGTATCATATGCCAATAAAGTACTGTCATTTAGGTGCAAAATACCACCTATCGGTGATTTGTGATGTACAAAGGTACTTCCTTCTATACTGATATGGGCCTTCTGACCTAAAATGGCACCTCCAGAAGAGTTGGCTAGATTATCACTGAAATTGCTGTTTTTAATGAAAGCACTACTGCCTGCTATGTAAAATACTCCGCCAATTGTAGCTTGATTGTGTTGAAAGAAACTTTGAAATACATGCAGTACAGAATTCTGTGAGAGAAAGACAATAGTGCCGTACCGTGCACTGTTGCATTTGAAGTGAGATGAATTAATCTGAACAAGACCGTTATCTGCTGCATGTACAATTCCTCCCTCAACACCAAGTCGATTGTATACAAAGATGCAGTGCATCAAAAGTACATCGGAGTGAGATACATCTATCAATGGGTCTGCAGGAGAGGAATGATTCCGAAATTCGCTGTCCGTTATTGAAAGCGCAGTATCAGAATTACAATTGATAACATTTCCACCGTTATTACATTGGAATGTTCCTCGCATCAGTGATGCATGACTGCTGGAGGCAGCATAGATACAAGATCCTTTAATTGCTGAATTCCCTTCAAAGAAAACATCACTCAGTTTGGCTATTGTGGCAGAAAACGAAACAGCTCCCAACATACTAGCACTATTGTTAATGAAGGATGAATTTATAACCGTCAATGTAGCATCCTGGGTGACAATAGCACTATATGTGTACACAGCTGTATTTCCTTGGAACAGACAACCAGTAATTGTCAAATTGCCTCCATTTATTAGTGAAATCACACCAGCGTCGAACAGAGCTTTGTTTTCTATAAAGTTACAGTCATGGATGGAAATGGTACAATTAACTTCAGCACGGATCACCCCACCTTCATTGGATACCATATTTTCAGTAGCAGTGCTTCTGTTCATAATAAGAATCACATAATTTTCTAAATAAATACAACCGCCATAAATTATTGCTGAATTGCTTTCAAAGGTACAGCCTTCAATGACGATGTAGATATGTTCTTCACTTCCTATAAGCCCGCCTTTGTTGGCAGTGTTATTTAAAAATTTGCTGTTTGTTATTTCTACAGCTATGTCCCAATGAAGGTAAATACAGCCACCAACATGAGCATTATTGTTAGTGAAGCGGCAATCTGTCACTTGCAGATGTTTCTGATTCCCTTTCAGTCTCCCCATGTTTAGGACATTTTTATCATTACTAACCGAGTTGTCTTGAAGCTCATGGACATTTTTGGCCTTGATGACTCCTCCAAAATTACCCGAATTGCCTGTCATTTCACAATTGGTAATATGTCCATCACTATTTGACAGAAATATAACTGAGCCGTTTGTTGAGAGGTTGTCCTCTATGGTACAGTTCTCAGCATAAAGTGAACTATTACCTCCGAGACTTAAAACATAGGAGGTTACATTATTTCTGCTAATTCTGGAATTTTTAAAGTAAAGAGTGCTGTTTTTTGCCTGAATGATGGCATTATCACCAGATGATGATATTTCTGTTACTGTAGTGTTCACAACAAATATTTTGCTATTATAGACATTTACACAGCATCCAATTTTTTTCCCATCATGAACATGCCCCATGTACAGGGAATTTTTCAGAGTCAGGTTTAAGATTTCTCCAGGTAAATAATGGGAACTTCTTCCGTATGTTATGTTGAAGTTGATTAAATTACATTCATCAAAGACAAAACTAAGATCATTAATTTCCCACCATGCTTCATGCACCGAAAGAGAGTTCGCTTTGGAAGTAATAACAGACGGATGGTGTTGTAGTTTTGACACCCTCAGATCTAAGGATGCAAACCATGGACGAGATTCCTGACAAAGAAAGACCGGTGTATGCATGATAACGAATAAAACATTTTTATCTTCCTGAGTCCCTTTGTTTGTCAAATAAATTTTACTTTTCCTTCTAACAGTTAATGAAACAGGCTTTCATATGCCGGACAAAAGTTGATACAAGATTTTTGAAATTTGATTGAGGGCAAACAGTATTTCGAGAGGAAGGAAAATATCACAAGTAAACTTGTCTCACAGTCACATGTACGTGTATGTAAGCATGGAACAAAAAGTTTAGATACTAGCAAAAAGTCTTGCATCTTTTTCTGGCGCTGAGTCTGTTGAAACCCCATTACATTGCTGACTGTTAATCATGTGACGCAACATTATAACAAGAAAGTCTTCCTGTGTGAAGGCAAGAGGCATACCGCCCGCACCACACAACCGTCCTGGTTCTATGCGGACGAGGCGGGGAGGGGGGAGGGTTACCCCTTGTCCTGGCTGGGGGTACCTTTCAGTCCTAGCCGGGGGTATCCCTGGACCTTGCTCAAGGGACAGATGGTCAGTAGCCAAGAAGCATAAAGAACCAGAATGAAGAGTTCCAAAACAACAAATATACATGCTCAGCTTCACACCAGGTGGCAGTTTTGAATAAAATAATAATAGATTAAGGGAGCATCTTCAATTGCCTAATGTAGATCAAAACAAGAAAATAATAAGAAATACTCTAATTTCTAGTTAATTATTAGTACTAATAATAATCATATTATTATTCTGGTCAACTGGAGGTGTGGTATGATGTATGTTATTTCAAATTCAGTACCATATCACATTCAAAAATCACTTCAGGGAGCA
>JBCAUG010508973.1:0-15137 GCA_038406175.1 Haplosyllis leylae
AGCAATAAACCTTGCCAACTCTACATATATCTCGCTTATGTGCGACCGGACGTAAGACCTTCCTCAGATGATCCTAGGTACCGGAGGTCTAGGAAGTGTAGGTTAGACTCAGCCGTACCTGAGCCTTACGTAGGCCTACCACAAATAAAAGACCTCGCAATACAGGTTGATCTTTTATGTGTGACGAATTACTGGGCTTTATCCTGAAACATGAGGGTATAAAATCTGGTTGTTAACTGTTTTCTTGTCCTGTAAAGGCGCCTTCTCAAAGACGCAATGCATTTCAATTTATTTTAAAAACAATCTCAGCCGAAATAAATGTCTTTGTATTTCTGAGAACTGGGCTCATAATTGCCCTTAGCATTACAAATGGTTAAACATATTTCGTTTATTCTGTTTGACACATAATATTTTGAACAATGTTTTTTTCCATTTGATCAAATGGCGACCAGAGGTGATGTTCCACAGAAAAATCTAAACATTTGACGTACCAGCTTGTTCATCCAATGTGTCTGTAGAACAGAAGACCGACATGTACTTCTCCTGTTTGCACTCTCCCTCTTTAAACGTACAGTCGCCAATGTCTGCTTCGTCTCCTCGACACGAGACCTGCATCGACGAACATTTAATTAATTAATTTAAAATTCTGACAAATATGGATTCTTAGCTACGTTTAGGAAATGAACAATTTTGCTCACTTGACACGCCGCCCCCTCTTGATCCAATTTCTTTCATTTTCATACATTTCTCAGGAAAAATCGGCCCAAGTAATAGGTTGACGCCCCTACCTTTGAGGCAGGTGACCCCATCTGAGAAATCCTTGATTCACCACTGACAAGCCCTTCAATCAATTACTTTTTAAGTAAAATTTGTTACTTTTCGTTTTGAACATTTTGCTTTACCTGTTTTATCAATGTGGAGTATCTGAAGGATTTGTCGAGTGGTCCCAGCGCGGAACAGCACATGGCGACCCCGTCCGTGTACCCCAGACTCCTGCACACAACCTGAGCCGCATGCCTGTGTACAACAGAACTCACAAATGATATTTTAACAAATGAGTTTCGCATACTTGGAACTAATTTTACATTATTATCCAAGTAAAGTTTCATTGTTTACATTGAGTGACTGTGGCTTTGAACCACACACTAGCATTCATATTTTATAAATTTTTTATAGCGACACCGAAGTTTCCATTAAGAATTGTACTGGATTTGTATTATGAAATACAGTGCTTACTTGTCGAAGGTCCCGTCATCACAAACTTTGAGCCACACACCCACATTGTTCTGCCTTGTTCTATGTACTTCAACTTGTCCGAAACTACGTCCTGGACCATTTGTTAGGCGAACTGTGGGGAAAGGAAAGGAAATTTAATTTAGACTTTGTGAAACAATGACTTTCCGTTTAATCCGACAAGCTTAAAGGTTCTTGCTTAAAGAGCGTACGCACTTAACAAAATTCAACCCGATATTTCAGTTGAAATTCTACTAGCAATCATATGTTATATTAGAGAACAGAATATCAGATAAATTAGTGACAAACTCATTAATCTCCAAAATTCTTCTCGAGCACAAAATATAATTTAGGGCATAATTTTTAGGCTAAAATATCCGGCTGAATTTCGTTACATGTGAACAAGCCATTTTTCGTTTCCTTGTGAGCCCTGTTGTCAATTTTTCTAAGATATGTGGATATCATTCTTGCACTTCAAAGTATTCAATATTTAATGTAGAGACAATACTGATTACCATGCAATTGGAGAGAATACCCAGTGTGAGAAATCTACATTTTCTTACCATTTCCATAGCAGTAGACGCCAGCGTCCTGCGTATGAGTATCACAGTTTCCGGTTGGGACTCTGTTAGCCCAACCAACGTGAGGGCAATGTGAAAAAGAGGTCTCGTTGCCATAGCAATTCACGGTGGCCAACCAGATTTCTCCAGTGCTCGGTACAGTGGCAGGTTCAGGAACCCCTGAACTGGAAACATAAAATCAGATGAACAATTCATATCATTGTTTAACCGGTAAACCGACAGGACCACCAAAATATACAACTATTTACTGTTTTTGATGTTTCTTCGGCGGAATGGCTCACCTGTAGCCCTTCTCTCTGCAGAAGACTTCTGCATCCTTCTCTCCCCAGCCGTACGCACACACAGAACCGAACACTCCATCCACGGTGATTTGAACACGTCCAGTATGAGGTCCCGCGCCCTCCACTATGTCTAGCTTGATTTCTGTGCAAATTAAAAGTTTTTGAGTCAAACGTAGTTCATAGAATATTTATCTCAATAGGAACAACGGGACATATCCTTAAGAAGAATGTGGAGTTAATGCCAGATTTTTGTGAAAAAAATCTCAAGAGCTCTGTTGTACTTTGTCAGTGTTAAGGAAATGAAAGTTAACATGGAAGTCAGATGGCTGAAAGCAAAGTTACCAAATACAACAACCTCTTCAGCATAGAACATCCCCATCAACGGATAATTTTTGGACAGGTAGCACATTATTGTTCAAATTTGATGAACAAGTGTGAATTATTCTTTGATGCTTGAAGACTTTCTTTTTGAAAAAAAAATCCATTTGATATTTAGGAATATTAGGATATTTAGGATATGTCAGTTTAGCTCTTACCATCATTGTAGCAGATGACTCCAGCTACGGTGTTGGTGTCGCATCCTCGGACATTGCCGAATCCGCTGTGTTCGCACCGGGACAGGGACGTCTCGTTTCCGGTGCAGTGGATATCCTTTATCCAGAACGGAGTGGACTGTGGTTTATCCATGTTAAAATAGGCTTGTCCTTTCTGACCCAACTGCTTTTCTCTGCACACTACCTACAATATGAACAGTATGGAATGATTTTTGTCTACATATTAAATAAACTTTTGAAACAAATTTTAGGTTTAAAAAAATGATATGATGTTTCAAATCGGGGCTTTAATATTCGAACTATTAAATATCCAATATTTTTGTCAATAAAAGGTAGTAGCCGCGCAAGAGACTTTATGCTTTATCTCCAAGGTATGAGGTAAAGATTCATAAGGTGGCACACTGACCCACCTAAAGTATCAAATTCATGGATTATTGGGTTTACTTACTGTGGCATCTACGTCGTCCCACGAGTTGGGACAGATACTGCCCCAGGTCCCTGCGTACTCCATCTGTACTATACCCGTGTTGGGTCTGGACTGCTCTATCAACTGAACCTCCGCATCTAAATTCACGAAGAAGTAAGTTTTGAATTTGAGGTCTGGGCATTTGAGTTCAAATATATTTAAAATATGTTCATGATTACTCCTCGACTTATAAAGTATCATCATCTGTAAATTTTGACATTGAGCCTCATTTTGAGGTGCGTTTGCTATTTTTGTCGGGATTTTTTACTGGCTCTACAAACTGACGTTTCTTTTTGTGTTGAGTAACAGAAACAGCTGTACTTGTGAAACGAGTAACTAAGAGACTCTGTTAATATTTTCAGGAGGATCTCAGGGTGGCTTCACACCTACGATAAGTTCAACCTGAACCATTGCATGAAGCATGAAGTGTAAATGTGACAACTTAGTACAGTACAACCCATTTACAACTAATAGTTCATGCAATAGTTCAACTATCCACGGATAAGCATGGACCCTTACTGTAGTATGTCTGGTTGTTATAACACATGATTGAAGCATAATCCCGCGATGCACACGAGACGTAGGTGGCGAAGTAGTGAGGACAGTCGACAAGATTCTCTTCTGAACCCGAGCACCGCATGTTGTTCCACACCGTGTTGTAGACGTAGTTTCTCCCAAAAGCCGAACAGCACACGGCTCGACCATCCTGATTTATAATTTTAAGAGTGAAAAATACTATGACTTCTTTCATATACTGCGACTGATTTCACTGAGTTAAATATTATGTCAATCGAAATAACACCAAACTTTATATTTTTGCTGCTTGGTTAGAGTCAGCTTAATCCTCGAAGAGAGATTTGGGCCAGATAGATTTCCTGACACTTTTATAACAAGTAAGATCCCTTTTGGATACAGTTAATGGCGAATATTTGCTTACATTTCAAATAATGTCATCACGAGTTTGTCACGACGTGATTTTTCAGTTCTTTTTTGGTGAAGATTTTTATTAGCGGGAAATATTGTAGCAAAGCCAAATCACTATTGAAAGGGAACTGGACTCAAAACGAATTTCAAAGTTGAATAAAATACAAAGGGTTACGCACAGCATATCCGAGTTGTCTGCAAGCAACCTGCGCATCCACGTCATCAAACTCGTAGTCGCAGACGTATCCCCAGGCGCCGTCCTGATACACCAACAGAGGACCTACGCTCGTGCTGCTGTCAATACGAACTGCAAGAAAATTCACATCGAGGCTGTCAGATTCTGTGTCACACAGTCTCACACAGTCGCCAGCCAAAAATGTGCCAATCACCTCTATTCATACTAATTTCATACTGAGTTTATGAATAAATTTTAATGTAAGCCTTTCGGTGTTTGGATTTGAAGAAATTACACTGATGACACGGTATCTCTTTCATGCAAGCGATAACTTGCATGTAATTATGTTGCAGTTGAATTTGGTTACACGAGATCCAGGTTTTTGTGGAAAGTTTGAAATGCATCAAGTCTATGAGGGACCTGTGTCATCCAACAAGGGAATTTCCACACTTAGCATTTCTATTCTATTCTATTCTATTCTGTAATTTGTTCCGCAGTCAATGGAACTTGATTCATGCCAATGGTTAATTGATTGGTTAGAAATTTTCCACGAAATTTTCCACAAAAATTCGAATCATGAATGGTAAAACAATGAAACATAAATTGGCGCAGGGTCCCAAGATTCGCATGTAATCCAGTGCGTTACTGCTGCTAGGTTCCAACATTTGATTTATTGTTTTTATCAAAAGGGTGAAGGAGCGCTGTCCACAAACGATGAATTCCATTTGTTGGAATTGTAGTCAGTTTGTATTCGAAAGAGAAATCTTACTGTCATCGTAACACTTGACGGCCGCATGGTGATCCTCTTCGCATTGTGTGGTGGTTCCAGGGAGATGCTGCTTCCACCCTGAACTGGGACACAGTAGTACGGAGTCCTCCACACCTCTACAGTCCACCGCGGACAGCAAGTAGTTATCAGGACCCTTGTTGTATTCCGTATCCCTGCGGGCAAAATTTGTAGGAAATTTTTTTTTAAATTGATTGACATAAGCAGTCTGCGGCAAACAAACATTTGTGAAACAAGAAAGTCATAGGTTGTTCGCAGAGTCGATGTGAAGTCCCTGAAATCTTCCTCATATTCGACCTTTTATTATTTAAAAGTGTTTGACCTTTTTCGACTCTTAAAATGCAACTGCTGTTAGTCAATTGAACAATTACGCTGAAAGTACTAATTTTGTCTGCAAAAGACAACCAAAACTTATATGATGTTGCCAAAGAACTTCATTTGCTGTCTCACTGGTATTTGACTAAAGTATGATGTCATATCATTGACACAAAAGACAATTTGTTTGCAAAAGCCTATTAAGATGAGCTATGCGTCCTCAAGAAAACGATTTGAGTTAGCATTAACCATATAGAGTGACTTACACCAGAGGTGACCCATCCAGGAAGCCCAGCTGTTTACAGAGGACCCGGGTGTCCGGAGAGTTCCATCCGTAATCGCAGACACTACCGCACTCCCCGTCCCAGCACACCTGCACCGTCCCCTCTCCCCTCACAGAACCCTCGATACTGTATACAACACCTGAAAACAAACAAATCAATTGATAAATGCGTGTCTTTTCATACTTCCAATTGCGTAAAATTCCTTTCAGTCTAATTTCTGGAAGAGGTCACGAATAGTGTAGACATAAAATTGGGAAGAATTTAATAGCATGTTCTGTTTAAGTGTCCACTTGTCTTGTTTTAGGTGTAATTCTAAACTTACAAAATTGTTCACAAACGATCGCAAAAAGCAAACTGCTAAAAACGTAAATTAGGTTTTTAAAAAGGCCGAATTATTTTCAGAGCTAAGCTTTTCGCAAATTATTTTTGCAATTTAGTCTCGCAATTTCAACATTAGCCAGTCATATGTCTAAAGCATTTTGTTTTCTTTTTCAACCATAGTAAGTGCATTAGTGCTAAAGGAAATAATATTGGCTCCAAGGGAATAAAGTGCAAAAGTACACACAAAAACAACATTGATCTTTGTCATCTACTACAAAAAAAGCACAACAAGGCAATATAGCGAACATGCATATGAAGTATTTATGCAAGACGTCCCCTTCAATGCAAATTACACATTTTTTGACGGAGAGTTTCGTAATTACCTTTGGTATCTACAAGGATGGAAAGCAAAATAGAATTGATAAAATAATCTTTTTATGACATGTATGTAAACTATAACATGGATAGCATGCAGTGACAAGGTGAATTTGTACAACAGAAAAGGATAAAATAACTGTACTAAAGACGAATTACATTAAATATTTAACTGCTACAACACAAGGAGAGGATGGGATGTGATACAAATAAATCAACAATAGAGAAAGAAAGAGTGTTAGTTTTCTAAACAGTAGGTACAGTGCATGGGTGGATTTTCTACTATTTTTTACATTAACTTAGACGCATTAAATAGTTCTATCGAATCTTCAAAATTTCACTTACGAACGTAGGATTATGATTGTTTCTATGGTGTTTGCTAGTAGGTTGCTATAGTGATAAGGTTGCTATAATTACTTACCTTCATTCCGGTAACAAATCACACCAACTTCCTCTGTTGAAGGACAGTATGGAAGTCCTGGTCCAAGTTCTTCATTTATTCTACAGTCATCCAAACGCGATTCGTTGCCATGGCAATGGTAGTTTAGTAACCACGTCGTTAAGCGTGTGTAGATGCGGTATTTTGTTGCTACGCCTCCTTTAAAACCCTAGCAAAATAGAATAGCCATCGTTGGTGCTTAAGTCACAGAAAATTGGTGGTTGGTTTATTAGTTTTATTAAAGCCAACATTGGCGGATCCAGGATTTCCCGTAGGGGGGCACAGACCCCTTGTTTAACATTTTTTCCCAAAAAATGCATGAAAATGAAGAAATTTTGACACGGGGGACACGTCCCTTGCGCCCCCTAGATCCGCCAATGACCAATATCACTTTAATCTCTGCATTCGCGCAGACAAAATGACGATGACTCACCAGTTGGCGGCACACGACGTTGGCGGCGTTGTCGTCCCAGTGAGCGCCGCAGATTTTACCCTGAATTGCGTACTTGGTAACACTGATGCGCCCGTGGTCCGTGGCGTTGTTACCATTTGAGTGAAAAATAGAAATATCCAACGCTGGAAGGAAAAAACGCAGTTTGATAAATAGTTTTAAAGGGTTCACTATTGGTAATAGTTGAACGATTCTGAGGGTGTAGCACTAAGAGATGAACATGAAAATGACCCGATGACAGTTGTTTATTGTTCTATTTCGGATTGGATAATATATCAACCTCAGATTGAAACTGTACATCAGGGGCCGAGAAAAAATTATTATTTACATACTTTTTCAATTATCAGATAGTACTCAAACATACTTTCGTTTATTGGTGTCTTAGAACAGGCTGCAACTGCATAATTGGTTGTTCTCTGTTCACATGATGCGTTGTTATGGGTACAGTTCAACAGTGACGCCTCGTTTCCAAGGCAACCAACCTCCGATATCCAGGTGTAACCATAGTTGTAGCCAAATAGTGTTGAGTCTATTGCCTGTAAAAAAATTCCACAATTAGCAATTACGCTGTTTTTTATTCAATCTGTTGGAAGACAACATTTAAATGAGAAAAGTAAAAAAGAACTATTAGGTTGTAATTCACTATAACAGAAGAAGACGAACCTTGGCGTACGGGTAGCCGAGTTCCCGGCAGGTGACCTGGGCGTCCCTGTCGTCCCAGCCCGTGCCGCACACCCCTCCCCACTGCCCGTGCTGACTGATCTGAACCCGTCCAACCTCGAACTTCCCGATCTTCAGTTTAATTGTGTCCAACCGCACTGCAATACAGAAGGAAAGAAGAAAGTCCTCATGCGTGAACGTAAGAGGCATACCGCCCGCCACGTTGCAAGTACTCGCTCTGCTGTTCTGTCTCCGGGGGTGGGGAAGGGGGTACCCTATCCTCTCTGGGGTACCCCCTTTCCCCCCACCCTGCCCCCGGCTACAGGCCTGACTGTTGTAATCGAATTGGAAGAATCGAAGGGCTAAAATATCCTTCAGACATTTTATGCTACATCCACACTTTATCAAGAATCTTTGATGATGGCTGTAGTGGCACCAACACATTGAAGAAAAAATGCAATGTTAATTGTTTTGTTTACATTTATATACCGTCAACGTCACAGTTTTGGTGAGCTGTACCTTTGATCTTTTTTTTTTTTTTTATAAAAATTTTTGTAGGACACATGTCCTTTTCGCGGGGGCACTGATACCCCTGTTTTGGACTTCTGGTGACGTCTGCCCTGGGTCTCAAAGCCAGGGTGGATTCCCTCCCTTGCGTGCTTACTCGCCTGCGCACAACGGATTCCCCAGATTCACCTTTGATCTTTTCAACGTTATGTGTAAACAGCATCATAGGGCTGCATTATACCCATTTTTAAACGGTACAAAAACAGTGACTTTGACAGTACGTGTAAACGAATCTTAACTCTGTGAGGTTTTTTGACGCAAGCTCCCCTATTACAGAAGAAAGTGCAGACTTAACCGAATGGTACGATAAAGGTCTGTTTAGACGTTCCGACGCTCTCACCGTCACCTTCAGCATGAGCGTCTAAGTTTAACAATGTGCCAATGGTGACAGGCCGTTTGACGGACACAGTGTAAACCTTGGCACGGTCAAGGCGTCGGGACGTGGAAACAGAACTTAAGACCTACCGTTGTGGAAGCAGGCGACGGCCGCTGCCTTGCCAGTGCCGCAGTATTCCGTCAGGTTTGCGCCGGTCTGCTCTCCTAGCCACCGCTCGTTCCAGCACTGGAACAACGACAGCTCCGTGCCCCGACACTGAACGTTCGTCATGAACGTCACTGGACTGAATGCCTGCAGCATTGCCTGACTGCAACACGGATAGACATAAAAGAAGCAGAAAAAGACTTCACCTGGTGACTCTGGCACGCTAGCCAAAAGCATTTTCCTTGGTGTACCACTCAATTTTGCAGAAAGTTAAAAGGTACCACCCTTTATGGTAAAATTAGCGGAACAGAGTTAAGTGAACTCAAATAGGGGATTCAATCAAGAAGGAAAAAGATTAGACCTTCTCAAAAAGTAGTAAAATGTGAGCTGCCATTGTACTCAACGGGTCATTCCTGTTCTCAGTTGTTTCCTTTACTAAGAGCAGAAGTACAAAACAGTCTTATCGGAGGCCCCCCCCCTATAGAGGACTAATGCCCTCCAAAATTAAAGGTAGGAGATTTTAGATAAGAACCTTTCAAAACATTCAGAAGTGATCTAATTAAGTGTTCTTACGTGGGATGTCCGTAAACGTAGCCTAGTTGTCTACAGACGACCAGGGCATCGTCCTCCGTCCAGTCCGAGTCACAGATGTAGCCGGTGACCCCGTCCCGGACGATCTCTACTCGGCCCAGTAGCTCCATTCGGTTCAGAGTCATGCCTGACAACAATAGAATGTAAAATTAGACAAGAGAAATAAATGAGTCTGTGTTGATTTTGCTTGTTTTTGTTGACTATAGTTAGCAATAGATGTGGAACAAAGTTTGTTACATTGACAGATTCAGTAGAATCGGGTGCCGTTCCATTGGCCAACTTTTTTTGGGAGGCGGAAGGGTGACAGCGTGGGGGGGGGGGGGAGTTGTAAATTAAGTGTCTTATCCTGGGAACAACAATGCATCACTTACTCTGGTGGAAACAAATGACTCCAGCATCAGAAGGACATGTTGTTACAACGCGGTTGGTATGTGGACAGTCCAACAAAGATGTCTCATTACCATGGCAACTGACTGCTGTCATCAGCACTGGTCCGTCCGTCATTGAAGCGTGCTACAAACAAGTACGAGAAATTTAAATTTTTCTATTAAGGTTGCTGTACTCACTTGACTGAATGAAAGAAATTATAGTGCAAATTGTCAACAATGATAATTAGGAATAACTCTGTGAAGTTTGAAAAAGATTCCCCATTCTGTTTTTGAGTACTTGGATGATAAAGTTTAGTTTCCAGGTCCATTGAAATCAATAGTAATCTCTATTTTTCTCAACATCGGGAAAGTGAAATTTCTTTAAACTTTGCACTTTGTTTTCATTGTTAAAATGTTAGTTTTTCAAATAAAAATATTAAATGAAATTAACTTCTTTCTAATTATAATGTACATATTACAGGTTGGGCACAGTGAATTTGAAGTGATTCATTACTAGTTGGAAATTTGAATTAAGTGGAAATTTGAATTAAACTATTATCTGTAATTCAAAGTTAGTATGGAACTTTGAATTAGAAATTACTTTGGTTTAAAACTTTGAATTAGAAATTTCTTTGATTTAATTCTTTGATTTATGGCTTCCTTCTAATTAACTCTTTGAAATAAACTGAGGCTCAGGGTCTGACTAATATAAAGTTTTTGAATTACATAAAAATTTGGCTTTAAAAGTTTAGATAAGAAAACACTTTGAATAAAATGTTTGAATTACAACATATTTTAAATTAAAAGTTTGAACTTCAATATAATTTGAATTAAAACTTTGAATTAGAGGTACATTGAATTAGACAAAAATTAAAATGACTTTGAATTAGTGGAACTTTGAATTAACTGTGTTCAAATTAATGAAGCATTTTAAACATAAAATGATAAGATTGCAGTAAAGATTTGGCCAAAAATTTGAATTTAGTATAACTTTTGAATTAACCCTGTTCAAATTAAGCATGCCTAAACCTGTACTACAATTCGAAACTGTTTCTTGATTCCCCTAGAAATTTCTATGGACAACTGACATTCATAATGCATTGTTATTGGTCAACTGATGCCCATAATGCATTGCAATTGACCACAGTTGAATTGGGTTCAAGAGGGTAACAATACAGCTGGCAGTCAATTGAGTTTCCCCTAAATAGAGCAGAACTTTCATTGAATTCACTGTATTTGCTGAATTCTACAGAATCACAAGAAAACAAAAAAAAAACCAGTAGCAAAATGTTACCCCCAGGTGCACTGGAACCCAGGCACTGACTTCCCTCTGACTTTCATGTCTTGAATGCTATCACTGAGCTATTTCCCCTATCTGCTGGAAGCCTCAGCCCTTTAGATCTTTATGTATTCATGCTCTATTGATGGTTGGATTTAGAATTTTTTGGAATCAATACTTAGAATTTTTTGGAATCAATAGAGCATGAATACATAAGGATCTAACGGGTTGAGGCTTCCAGCAGATAGGGGAGTTAGCTCAGTGGTAGCATGCAAGACATGAAAGTCAGAGGAAAGTCAGTGCCTGGGTTCCAATCCTGCTGGAGGTAACATTTTGCTACTGTTTTTTTTTGTTTTCTCATGATTCTGTAGAATCTATAGAATGCATCTCTATTTAGGGAAAACTCGAATGAATCATAACACTGTGTTTGATGAGGTTTTTAGGTCACAACAGGTAATAAGTGTGTACCTTAAGATTTACGATAAAACAAAGCGTAATGAAATTTAATTCCAACTGTTATAACACGGTGGATTGTACGTACCTGGTAGGCAATACCCCCTTGCCATCCCATTTCTTTGCAGAAAACTGAGGCGTCAACGTCATCCCACAGATAACTGCATACCTGGCCTGGGTAAATTATTCATTTCATGTAACTAAAGGAAAAACTTTAATGAATTGGGGTTTACTTTTTGCATTCATGTCTTCCACTTTTATTTTTACAAACCTACCTGTTATGTTCGGAGCCAGCCGTATTCTCACGCGACCTGCGTACTCACTGGAAGCGTTTGATATCAATCTGTTGTCAAGGTAAGGCTCCATTTCTAAAACAAAACTAAAATAAATTAGAGAGAGACAAAGAATTCGAGAGACAAACATTATGTGATTGAATGGACCGGAAAATACAGAAGAAAGGAATTCGGGTTGTTTTCAGCCAACCGTCAAATATGAAACAATGATACAATTCCATTTGGAAGCTTGCACTTAATCATTATGTGTTCGTCGCAGGCTTTCAAAGCGCAATTTGTCAAGTCAGGAGCTCATGGGTTCGTATGTGGAACACTAGCGTTTAATAGATCTCATGAAATCTATGACGCCAATTACGTCGACTATCTTCTTAAATGGCGTATTTTCTGAAGACGGGGATGGAAGGTAATCATTGCTCCTTGGCAAAGTAATTTTAGGAATTTATCCGGGCACTGGAAGAGACAATTTGACAGTACTAACCGGCGTTGAGGCTTCCGTTGTAACAGTAGGCGGACCCGTAGTTGCGGCTGATGTCGGCGCAGTGGCCGCCGCGGGTTGGGCACTCGGACATGGAGCTCTCCTCCCCGCTGCAGTCGAGCCCGGCGATCGCCCCCGTCTCCGTCGCCTTCCTTCCATAATTTGAACAACACAGCGCTTTGCCATTTTCGTACCTGAAAACAATTGTGAAGGATAGACTTGGATAAATAAAACATAGAAGAAAGAAAACTAAACATCAAGGATCGAAGAATTTCACTTTGGTGACTCGTTAGAACTTACATGTGGTTGAACCCAGGTAAGATTAAACCCACCCTAGATCAGATGGAACCAAACATTGGAAAACTTGAAATTCCAGTTTGAGTGGAGAGAGCAATTGGTCAGCCTTTGGCATCTTTGGTGAACTATTATTTTGTCAGCCATTTTTGTGATTTTTGGTAATGACAACATGTTGGTAATGACAACATGTCAAAGTTGAAGATTGACCCAAAGTTAGTAGTGTTTGGCTTTCATTGCAAGTCCCTGAGTTGAATTGTAGCCATTTTATTGCTTTTTGGTAAAATAATATTTCTGCTAAAATACGTAAAATTTTGGGTAGCTCTATGAGCCACCACAAATGAAGGACATATGTAGCTCTTGTAGAAATTTACCACATGAGACCAAAAACCAAAAATTTGTGGATCGAGGGAAAAGGATCACATTAACATGCAGTTATGGAGTTAGCAGTTCAGCATTTCATGCAATTCAAGACGATATGAAAAATTCAGGTGAGTTATGTGTAAGTTTCAGTAATTACCCTTGTTGTCGGCACACAACCCGTGCGTCGTTATCGTCCCACGAGTCGCCGCAGACGGTTTTCCACTCGCCCAGCTGCCACACCTCGACCATCCCTGCATCGGGTACTGTATCCCTAGTTAATCGAACTGAAACATAAAGCAAAATCCATCAAACCCTAGGAATTTATTTACAATTAGTTGAAACTATGACTTAAATTTGGGCTTACATCATCTAATGTGTTAATTCTGGATTGCAAACAATATTTCCATGGTCACTGACCCTCTCTGAAGCATCGGACCGCGGCATCCCTTCCGTGTCTGCTGCACGATCCCGAGCGCTGCCACCGATCCCACCCCAGGTTCCTACACGCGATGATATCCCGCTCGTTCCCCTTGCAGTTCATACCGTTCAAATACACAGGACTACCATTCATTGCGCTGTTTCTCGTTGCGTATGCACTGTAAATATTGGACTGGTCTGTGATGTGCAGGGCTTCAATATTGATTAAGAAGAAGTGGGCTTTCTGTAACAATTCAATTCTCGTGTGATATTTGTTCGTCTGAAGTTGGTCCAATCTACCTACAATCCAAAAGTTGGGTCAACAACCCAAACCTCACCCAAGCAGCCATGTTGGGGTTGCAATATACAGGTCAGCCCAAGTTGATCGTAGTATGGTTCCCTTGGGGGATGCATCCGCTAGCAGGGACCATAATCATAAGTTGTTTAGTAACCAAAGGCTGGGATCAGCCATTAGTTGGCTGGCTTTTGTTTGGAGTTCCGACTGTTCTGTTTGGCTTCACAATGAAACAGATATTTTGTCCGTAGCTATTCACATCAAGCCAAAATGAATTCACCAGGAGACCCATTTTCCAGGCAAAATCACCTTTGTCTTCTCTTTCATAATTCGTTCCGTGTGAAAATACCTTGAAACATTTACTTACTATGCCACACCGTCCACGTATCCCATGCTGCGGCAGAACACACCGGCATCCGTGTCGTCCCAGCTCACGTTACAGATCGTGCCCCACTGTCCCTCGTAGAATATCTCTGCGTAACCAGTCAGAGATCCATTGTTTGTGGAACGTTCGGGGTCTCTTATTCTGTATCTAATATCTGAAACGTGAAGAAAAAGTTGGAGTTCAGAAAAACTCATGTTTGGCCAACCAAGATGTTCTTTAGTGATTCTGCTGTTTCAGCCCGGTTTCAGGATCACGTGACTGTTAGTTACCTTACCTTGATTGTGACACAATACACCAAAGTTATGTTGCTTTGCGCACATGTCCGATTCCAACTGGAACTCGTGCAATTCATCATGTTGGTTCCAGCTGTAAAAAATGTTAAGGGTAAAGATATTCCCAAAAAAGTGCATAATTCAGATGGTCTCCGATACAAGGTTTTCCAGGGCGGGAATTTCAGACCACTCCATTTCTCGGTGAAAATATTAAAAATGATCCATTTGAAATGGTAGATGTTTTGTGAGCTATGATGGTTTGGTACTCAACAAGTCGTTAGATCTTTAGATATTTTGTGAGCTCTAATAGTTGGGTACTTACCAGGGACATGTAAATAGTTTGTGAGCTGTGATGGTGTGGCACTCACCTTGGAAATACAGATATTTTGAGAACTGCGATGGTTTGATACTCACTAGGACCATGCAGATATTTTGTGATCTGTGATGGTTTGGTACTCACCAAGGACCATGTTGTTGTTTTACTAGCCGGGTCCTACTGCGGCTATAAGGCGTTCTTTCTCCCTGTTCGTCTTTGTACTTGTACGCGTCACGCAAATATATAACTAACGCTGTATGTTTGGTGCGGCACTCCAGTAACGGGACTCCTCTACATGATGGTTAGGCTGCTGGTTAGCTATGTGTCTAAAGGTGGGAACCCCGCAGTGGGGCACGTGTCTAGTATATATACCCCGGTGAGAAGCCGTATTATTGGTTGTTACATAATTGGCTGTTTGTAGCTGTCAGCTGTCAGCGGGTAC
>JBCAUG010509084.1:0-15136 GCA_038406175.1 Haplosyllis leylae
AAATAAGAAGAGAATGTGTGGGGAAATAATTTGAATTAAGTGGAACTTCGAATTAACCGTGTTCGAATTAACCGTGTCCAACCTGTAAGCGGAACGTTTAACACAGTAATTTCCTGCTTTCAATGAATGATAAATATATTTGTTGGTTAGTGGGCACACTTGATATATTTTTGGCCGTTGCAACCAACACATCTAACTGATCCTGATGACGTCTTTGGACTTGAATGTCACCAGATCATCAGTGGTGATCACGCATTATCCAAAGTATGTGACAATATGGAAATAAAATCATCATCATAAAGAGGACATCAGTAAGAGACTTTATTCATTTATGCAAAGGAGGTGTGTTGTAGCTTGTGGTAAATTTGGACAGTGGACATGGTTCACTGAAGATTAAGCTCAAGGCAAACTGATCAATGACAGATTTATTGTCAACCAGGACTGAAGGATACTCCACGCAATTTAATTCATGAATAAAAACTCTATAACAACAATTGTCAATAAAATCAAAAACTGAAAAAATCGCACGTACTGAATTGCCTGGTTTTCATAGCTTCAACCACTGTCCTTCTGTGCAAGAAAATTTAGACGTTTTGCAACTCTGTGAACAATGTTTCAAATGTTTATCTGTGGTCACTGAAATCTAAACTTGTCTGTACCGGTTCATTTAAATCTTTTGGCATAACGTCTAGAACTCCTTGTATTTTACCCCTCATTAGCATTATATGGTCAGGATTAAATGTCAAATGATGTCATAATTACCAAGGTTTAGGTCAGATGCCATTCAGATTCCCACTTTGCGTCATTACTCGACATACTCAGACCAAAACACAAACATTTCAGCGCTTTTTGTATTTCTTTTGACATTTTTTTAAAGGTCAGAATCTTCTCAAATATTCCATTCAGAACAAACCCCAACAGAAACAGAGACCAAAGCTTACTTTCCAGTCCAAATTACAACATATATTTCTTTTCCCAAGTAGTCCAGTTTTCGAAAATAAAAACCATAACTTAAAGTTAATTTTTGAAATTATTTACCCTTTTTAATGTGATAATAATTGGAAGAACTTAAGAGAACTCGACAAATTGAGCAAATAATACTGGCTCATTCTGGCAGGTTTCGGTTTTCGAAAACCTAAAAGCGAAAGTTGTACTAATTCACGGATACTCCCAAATTTCTACCCTAAAGAACTCATTCTATTGAAACGCATGGATTCCGCACCGTATCCAACTGTTAATAAGCAGAGGAAATCACTCTGAACTTTGAAGTTAACCCGAATTTCTAAAAGCTCTAGTTTAGCCATATTGAGTATCGATCTTGTAATTTTGACATTATTGACACGTATTTCTCGGGGAGGTAGGTTCGACGCACGAGGGCTTCCTGGTGGTGGAAGTTTACCTCTCAGGGTTTATACCGAGTGATCAATAGTGGCACTGTTCACAGAATCCAGTCATTCGTAAAACTGCGGGATTTTAGGCAGATTAACATTTTTAGCAGATTAATTTTACGTTAGTAAGATTTTCAAAGAGAAAGAGCAATAGTTGAGCCAGAGAATTAATGTAATGAATGTGTCTAAAGCTTCCAACTAGAAATCATTAGGATTAGCCATGCTAATTCTCCGATATTTTCGAAGTGTGAATATCTTAACTTAATTAATGTATTTGAAACATGAAATATTCGGCATCTACTTTGCCGTTATTTTGGCTTTAGGTCCCGTTTGAACCAAGCCACAGAGTCAACGCAGAGTCAAAGCTGAGCGATACAGGTTTCATGATAGCAATGGTAACAAATAGGGTAACTTCATAATGGGGATTATTTTCAATGAGAGCTGTATTGCTATCGTCATAGCAGCGTTGATTCTACGTTGACTTTGACGCTTGGTGTAAACGGACCCTTAAAATGTCAATTACTTTTGCTTGTTCTGTACAATAAATTTGACCATATTTCGTGAAGCTTTACCATAATTATCAACCAAACATGTGCTCAAGGAAATCTATCATTGACAAGGTATGCGAAGATATACCCCAAGTGAAGAGATATTTATTATCGGAATAGCATTCCTGTTCAATAAATTCATTTTATGCATCAATGGACACTTACATCAACTTAGGTGAATTGTCAATCAATTGTGTCGCAATACTTTCTAGCCGTCTATTGCAAGTCGATTAATCAGGGAACTTTTATCAATTTCCAATATGTAAATTCAATAACAATTTCCCAACGTCCCACAAGACATGCTCGAATGCTTTTCCTTGACATATGGTTGAGAGTATCAATAATTTTAGATTATTGATCTGCAGGGTTTAATAGCTAGGAAGGTGCAAACTTCCTCGTGTACAATTTTCTCTCATAAAAGTTATGTCGATACGTAAGGACATCCATTTTTATGGTCCATTGGTGGAAAAAACCGTTCAATGACTCTCTCGTGCAGTGAAACCTTAAGAACTACATTTGACGAAAAACACTCCAGTTCAGTTCAAGTTTAATTGTTAAATTAGTACACAATTCTTAAAGCTCCCATATAGCAGTTCCAGTTTTTTATTTCGAAACTCCCGAGGTTGACATTACTGGCAGGAAGATGCCAATCAAATAAATTCTGATACAAATTCAAATTTGTCAGCATTGCGATTAATTAATAATGATGTCAATGATGAGTCTGTCTAGTTTATTCTGAAATTTAACCAATATGGAAAATGCCAACTTCGGGAATTTCGAAAAAAAGCCATTATGCACGTTAATGAAGACATCGCCATTTAAGGTATCGAAAGTCACCAAGTCAGAGCTATGGAAAACAACATACAAGTTAATGATATGTGGCTATTTATACTGACTCCAGGCCCCCTCTTTATTGTACCTGAAAATGTGAAAAGCGATCAAACTCTTCTCCGGTTCCAGAACGGATCGAGGTGATTGATTACTATTATTTAGGTGTGACTGTTACACTACATTGGTTCACTGGAGAGGCAGCGGAAGGCAGGAGTCACGGTGGACACCCTGTCGGTTTTTTCACGCATACTGATTCAAAGCAGCAGTCACTGTTGACACCCTGTCGATTCTTTGACGCATACTGATTCAAAGCAGCAGTCACTGTGGACACCCTGTCAGTTCTTTGCTGCTTCAGTATGAGTCAGCCACGGTGGGCACCCTATCGGCTCTTTGACGCATACTGATATCTGTTGGGAAGTGCCATTATTCCTTACTCCGTGTTCTGATGTATTATATTCAACAAAAGAAGAATAAGAACAGGAATTATTTGAAAATTCTTTCGTTTTGTAATCTTCACCAACTCTTCAGTTAGAATATCTCGGAAAGTTATCAATGCAGCAGACCTTCCATTGAATTCAGTAAATTTAGTGAATTGAACAACACAGGGGAGCATAAATAAGGGTCCCCCCAAGTAATCACTAAGCTGACTCTAACGAGCCAGCAATAACACTTCAGGAAAATCAGTTGTTGTACATTTGGTATGCGGCCAAATTGATACATGTATCATCCACGAACTTTTTGACTTGCTGACATTTATTGTCTGTTATGCCGTCTATCTTTTGCGAATTAAGTGATTTTCCGTTAAGAGTAATGTTGAAATCATTCACAAATGTTGATCACATGAGACAGTCAAAAGAAGATTTATTACAAAATACTTTTCCGTGCTTTCTCTTTCGGGTCCTGATGACTTAAACTTGAATAGATATGAAACTGGCTCTGAAAAAGAAGGAAATGATCAAACTATTTCACTTCTGATGTTTCACCCATTTTCTTTACAGTTAACTAAAGAATATTTGGTATGCAGCCAAATAGACCATTTATGGAAATTTCTTTCATGTGGTAAGATTTAGTGCCCATGACGCAGTTTTTGTGTTTGATTGGAACGAATGATATTATCATTGTTAACATCATCCAATATTTCACGTTTTTCAATGTTTTGGAAGCTAGATAGATAGAGAAAGTTTAGTCTAATGACTTTCTACTAGCTGCTTTAAACTCAGCTTAGTCATCAAACTGGGGGTGCAAAACATTTTGGACTGACTGCCTTGCCACCTGTACGACAGGAAGGCGAAGGCTTACTTCAAGCTGTGATGATTGTTGACTCTGTGCATTTAGGCCACAAATATATCATGACATCATGAGCCAGCATGTGACATTATGTTATGACGTCATTTTGGAACTCTGACTAAAGTCAAACTTTGGGGAGCTAAGAAATAATTATTCATTAGCTTGAATAGATCAGTTTTAAAAAGTTGTTCATTGACAAGGAAGAAGAGGAGCCACTTGGTCAAAAAAGAAACGGTGCACACCATGCAATCAAATTCAGAGCTAACAGACTACAGATTCGGTGGTGTGCTATGAGGGGTAATTAATCTCGATACCCTGACACACGCTACGCGCCTCGTACATTGGACTAAATTAACTTTTATTTCATTGTCAGGAGGTAATATCCAAATGGTGTGAAAATAAATAATCATATTAATGTCCCGCAATCAATGCATATTGACTAAAGGAGTATCAGTGCGATAATTTATTCCATAATCTATCACTTTATTTCTAAATATATTTTTCATGTAATGATTTCTCTTGTCTGATTTTGTTTACATCCAGTGGGGTTTTATATTTGCGTGGGCGATTGTATTTGAAAACTTACGTTTCGCTTCAGTGAACATTTTCAAACACCTTAGAATTTCAATTCAGAGTAACAATTGAGTTTTCTCTGAATGGTTTTCACTGAATTCATCAATTCAGTCACAAGAAAAAATTGTAAAAAGATTATTCGAACCTGCAACCTCTTGTGTAAAAGACTAAGATGTTATCAAAGAAGACACAGTTAACAGACAGCATCCTTAAATTAAGTCCACTTCATGATTCAGCGACTCTTTGAATTCGCTGAATTCAATTTTCTGCTCCAATTAGGAAAATCTCCATTGTCTCGAGGTCCGTGGGCTGACATTAGTTATATCGTTCAATACTCAGTGCATAGAAGTAGAAATAGATTTTCTTTAAATGAATCAATTTTGGAATACCAAGAGTATTTGGAAATTTTCTCATCGTGTACAATACAAAAACGTATTCAATAACATAGATTTAACTTCATTTGCAATGGCGAATGCCGGGTTAAGGGAGCAATGGCTTTGTAAAATAGATGGCCACTGAAGAATTTACGTTTCTTGGTACCCCTGACCAGTTTCTGCTTCCATTACTGTAAAATAAGAGTCTTGAAGTTCTATGACTAAAATGTTCACTTACTTACCCCTTTTTGAAAGAATTAAGAAACAGTTTTCAAGAAAGTATGATGTTTGACCCTTTTAAAAAAGTCTTTCGGCCATTATCAATGCTAACCCATGAAACAAAACGGAACTGGTTTGGAATCTCATTTTTGTCGGACATATAATGGTCATGAATAAGTTACAAGTACAGACCACATCCGCTTAAGTTCTATACCAGTTCAATGATAATTATACGACACACGCGTTGGGTGACCTCGGGATACCCATTGTGCAACCAATAGTTTCGTTCTTCATTTTGATTGTTTTCTAGATACATTTTTAAGAGGCTGCTGTGATCATTTGAATAGTTGTTTACCTTAAGAAAATGAAAGTATCAACAACTACTTTATTGTGTATTGCCTACTTCTAAAAATCCCCGCATGATCTTATTCGCGTGGGTTGTGATTCATTTAAATTGACATGATTGATTGATACATTTTTTACATTGGATAATTTAAAGACAATTTATCAAAGCTACTCAATACTGTATTTGAAAAAAGTTGTAAGATTTACAATTGAAAACCAACTTGTTTAAAATTTAATCATCTAGGTATAATTCATTGTTGTGAATAGTGACTTTAATGTAAATTATGTTGTACTGACATCTATTGTTAAACCATCTTACTGAGCGCATTGTGAGTGACAGACTTTGTATCTGTACCTTGATTTAATCAGTTGGTGGCTTTTCTTTTTTTTTTGAAAAAAGAAAACAAGACGAAATAGTAGATCTTTTTGTTGTAAGAATTTTATGATTATTGAAAAGTGAGTTCCTCATTCAATTTTTCCAAGCTCAAACAATTCCTCCTTCAATTTTTCTGTACAATTCACATCTGAACCAATTTTCCAATGTGGCATACAGATGCAAAAAGGAAGAGAGGAGATCGTAGTTCGATCTCACCATTTGATTTTGGCAAAGTTGAAAGTTGAAAATTAATCCAGAAATACTGAAAATCTTGAACCCATGTTCAGGTCGTTCATGTGTTGCTGTTGTAAGAATTGGTGTGTGAACTTTTTATTGGGTTCGTCACGGTTCTGTCCTTGAAGTGTTTTGTTTACTGTTTACTGTTTTTTAACAGTGACTGAAAAACTACTCAACCCAGATTAAAATACTCCAAACATTACTACCTTGGATATTTACCATGTTTGTGATAGTTGCTTGCAAAAAAAGGTGTTCGAGGGAAATTTGGAAGCAATCGTGTTTTTCCCATTTTTTGTTAAATTGGTCCGATTAGAAGAAATTTACTAGAACTTGACTGAAGGCTGCTGAAAGCTTTTCTGTGTCTCCTACTCACAGTTGACTCCTTATTGTCAAGGTTATGATACCTGACTGCTGATCAGTAGGTTGTGAGTTTGAGGATGTTTTGTTTTGGGAAAGAAAAGTCCAGTCAAATAAGTCTAATTTTGAATTCCAAAAAAGAAAAACTCAAATGTCTTACTTGCTTGAACATCTTTTACATTGTGTTTGGTACCGTTTGGTAAGATGTCCCTTCGCCTGGATCTGCCACTGCTTTCCCCACCGCTAGCCTCCAACCTTTCTGCCTTGACATACTTTGCAGTAGATGTCGCCTTTTCTACCGTTGGTAACCGCCGTACGAGGGTCGTTCAATAAGTTCTCGGCCTAACATAGAAAGGCAGTCAAGCGTAACTTGATTTTATATTTTCTGGATACCTCAACTGTTTTGCAGAAAAGATGTCGGGGGTCACGTGTTTCCGGTCAATGGAGTAGAAGCAGGACGCATCTCTTTTGCCCGCTTTATGCTTTAGTGGCAAGTTAATACAGTGAACTTCCCCTGCATTATCATCAATTATCTTCTGGAAGTGTTCAGTAGGTATTGATTGCATTATAAGCCAGCTTCGCGCTGTGTCTTTGCTATAATTCCAGGTGGGAGTTTTGTCTCGGAGTGACACGTGTTTTTTGTGGTCTGCCATCTTGGAAATGTTCCTTCCCAGTGGAAATAATCTGGAATAAAAGAGTGTGTTTTTATAACATTGTGTGTGTAGTGCAATGAGACCGAATTATGAGTAATGTTTTACCCACGGACACATACGAAAATAAGTTAGTCCAGGAAATAAGTGCAAAATGGTCTTTCCAAAACTTTTATGCTGAGCGTTCGTCACCAAGTGTTCCGAAAGTGAGTCGTGATTTCCAAGATAGTTTTGTGAACTTTACCAATGGTGTAATGTCGTCGGAAGGAAAAGAAGTAACAATTACATCCACAGTTATTAATAAATCAAAATCCCCCAGTACATCATCTAAACCAAAGGTGGTTGGTGTGAAAAATGTTCATAGTGTAAAACCCGGTGTGAAAAAAGTCACCAAAAAAACAGGAAAAAAAGAAAAAGAGAAAGTGGAAGGTGAGACTAAACTGGTGAAGAAAAGAGGTCGTCCGCCATCTCAACCACCAAAGAACTCAAAACAGCGAATTATTATTGCTAAGACAACACGCAACCCACCTCAGGACTCCCGGTCACAGCGATTAACAACAAACACAGCTTCAGGTACTGTGACATTGTCAGCAGATTATTTCGCACCTGTTCCCAAAATAGTTGCAACAACTACAGAAGGTGTAGCTACGGAAGTTCTTGCAGTACATGCAGATCTGGTGTCCCCGAGTGCTAAATTAGATCCAATTTTGTCGAGTACGCTAAACCCAAGTGTTTCATCGTTTACGCCCAAGAAAAGGTTGTTTCAAACTGATCAAATTATACAGCCGAATCCCTCTGTTATCATTTCCCCTATTTCCAAGCATCTGGATGAACAACAACAGCATCAGTTAGCGATTTCCAAAGCAATGTCAGAAGTCAAAACACCAGTCACTATCAAAGTTTTTTCCAAGAAAGATCTTCCTAACCTTAGCGCTGCTGCAACAGTTCAACAGCAGGACTCCACTACAGAAATGGAACAGAGTCAAGAGCAAAGTCAGGACTTAATGCAATTTGATGGTGATTGTGAACGTACTGATGTTTCTGAACTTTCAAATTTTCTTCAAGAAGAATCGACAGTAAACATAAGTGAATGGGATAAGCTTATGAACGATGGTACTGATACAGATTCAGCAACAGAGCCGATCCCAGAACAGTCCTCTGACAAGCAAGAAACGAAACGTAAGAAGAGAAATAAAAAGGTAAACAAGCCGAATGAGGGTGAACAATTGCAAGGCTCAGAAAATGTGCAAAATGCTAAGGTGCCCAAAACATCTTTACTTGAAGTGGAGTCTTCAACATCTGATCATGTGTATTTTCCAGCTCCCTCTTCGTCCCAGAAAGATGTGATGGTAGATTCCTCTAATGATAGCCTCAAAGTTGACAATCTACAAACTTCGAATAACGAACAATCTTCTCAGGATTCGGTTTTACCCGACGATAATTCACAAAGTTCTCTTACTCTTGGTGAAAATGTAGAGGATGAAGAGGAAAAAAGTAACAATGATGATAGTGGTGACAGTGTCATTGATCTAAACAAATCTAGTGTTGACTCAGACTCTCCTGAAGACACTAAATTACCATCCACCCCTGTTGGATCTGTTCCTATACCAGATGAACATGATGCTTGGAAAGTCTTTCTCAGTGCTACGATCAAGGAAGGGATTTCAAAAAACTTTTCTAAAAACTTTCAAGCAGAATTTGCTTCAGCTCTCAACAAACCTGAAACCGGAATTTTAGCTCAGTTGAAAAACATTAACTCTCTTCTTACAGACCCATCTTCTGGACTGACTAAGCAAGTGGAATCACACAAAGTGGCGATTTCTAAACAGTCAGCTTCAATTAAAAAGCACTCCGGACTAATCACCGGGAAGAACGGTATTCTTGAGAGAATATATGCTGCAGAAAAAGTTATTGCAGGACTTCCTTCAGACGTAAATGCAAAATTGATCAAAAGTGATGCTCGTAATGCAGTTCATGAAAAAGCGGCAAGAGATTTCAGAATCCTTGAGGGTTTTGTAACAGCGCCAGGTTCAGGTTTAACTGCAAGAGTGTCTAAGCTTGAAAAGACAGTTGATGACGAAGAGGGTGTGGTAGCCACAGCCTTGACAGTACAAGCTTTGCAACAAGATATTTCTGCAAAATCTACAGGTCTTTTAGACAGAGTTGGAGTGCTTGAAGAAAATATTGGTAAAATTTCCAAGGCAGTCGAGGATGGTGACACTGAAATAACTTTGAACAGTCAATGCAATCATGACGATTTAGAAGCCGAAAATGAGCGATTAAAGAATGAACTAGAAGAAGCGAACCAAAAAATCGCCGCTCATGATCGGCAAATCTTAACATTAGAAAAAGATGCAGGGTTTCGTACCCTTACTGAAACTACTCAGAAAGATCGTTTAGATACACTAGCGAATGTTGTGCATGTACAAAGCAAGTCCATGGCTAGAATGAAAGAAAACATTATGATGAATGCATCGAAACATATGCGTGATGAACATGTAATTGGTGGCATTAGATACAAGGAAGAAGAGAACCCCATTCGTGCAACGGAAGATTTTTTCCATGATCTTCTGCGCTTAACTCCAGGAAGGTTTGACATTTTACATGCAGAGAGGGGTAGAATGCCGAAGCCTAAAATAATCAATGGTCGTACAACTAGAATTCCCCCAGTGATGTTTGTGAAAATGAGTCCATTGTTTGGAATTCTGGCAATGAAATACTCTTGGAGGCTAAGCAAGCAAAAGGACCCACGAGACGGTTATGGTTATTATATCCATAATAACTTACCGGAAGGTCATCGAGCCATTAGAGAAAAGTTTGCTACTACGGTAGCACAAGTTCAAAAAGACAATAGAGAATTGCCTAAAGAACAGCAGAAGAATTACAGATTTACAGGAGGCAAGTTCTTTATCGATGAGAAGCACATTGAGACAGCAGTTCATCCTCCTACCCCTAGAGATTTGATGTTTATTACAACAGTTACGCAACACATGATGGATTCAATCCATTTTGTGGAAAGTGATGATTTCTCTGACAATGGTTCATCATTCCGTGGATTTGCTGCACCTCTTCAGTCTATTGACTTAGTTCAACCTGCATATATAAAGGTGAGAAAGTTCTACAAACCTCGTGCTGACTGTGTGTTTGGAGCCTTTCGTTTGAAAGGTTCGGATGGAGTCATACGTCAATCCTTGGCAGATGATGGTGAACATTTTGGTGATCTTGAAATCAGAGATACAATCCAGCAGAGGAAAATTGCCAATGTTATTGTGTTTGTGTCAAGAGAGTTCCAAGGAGTCCACATTGGCAGAATAAGGTTTCATCTAATTCGTGATTGTGTGAACCAGGCGTTGGACAGGCTGTTGGAAAAGGAGAAAACGTTAGATCCACCGTTAAAAGAAGGTTCCCAATCATCCCCGAAAATACAAAGGAAGGGTCCGAGAAGAATCAGACGTTCGCTTCGCCAGGAGACAAGTGAGGAAGAAGAAGGAGAAGATGACGTTCTTTAATGGAGTTCACCCGATCTTGAAAGAAACATTTTAAGCGGGCAGAGAGACGCAATTGAAACTCTCTAATGGTTATGCTGAGTATTAAGTGTCAAATGTTTATTTTTATCTTGTTTGTATTTATTACATTTGTCTTTTTGCAAACAAGATTTTACCGAAAAAAGTTTGTTGTTTCAAATCACAGTATCAAATTTGTTCATTCTCCATATTTGTCAATTGTCGTTGTAAATATAATCAGTATGTATAATCGTTGTTTCAATGAAAAAAAGGAGCAGGTACCGCCTTACAATAATATTCAAGAGTGATACGAGTTTTACTGTTATGAGCCTTAACGCAGGAGGATTGCATACTTATGAAAAACGCATAAAAGTTTTTTCAAAGTATTTGTACAATTCTATTTCCAACCCAATTCCAGATGTCATCTGTTTGCAAGAATCTCATGCATCACTTCGTACTCGTCAAAAGTTTAAAGTTAATTCTAATTATGAGTTAGTTTTTGCAGACAAGTCCACAATAAGTGGTGGGTTAATCACAGGCTTCCGTCGCAACTTTGATTTTAAAATAATTAACCAAGAAGTGTTAGTTGATGATATCTCTCAAGTGTTGGTAGTGGAAGTAGAAATTTGCAATAAAAAATATGTTATTGTTAATTGTCATGTTAGTACCGATGATGATTTTCGTTCGTTCACAGATAAATTGTCTAGAGGTTTGCAGAAACATATGCATGAAAATGTTATAATATGTGGGGATTTTAATAATGTTATAAATCCAGCAATCGATTCAAAAGGTCATAAAGACAGCACAGCGATTGCAAAATCCAAAAGATTTGTAAACTTCGTGGAATCAATGCATATCTTTGATATTTGGAGACTTTTCAATCCAGAAACAATTCGTTTTACACACTATAGTGCTAATCAATCTTCATGCCAGGTTTTTTCTCAAAAGCCACATAGAACTCAACTGATTTCTCGGCTGGATTATGTGTTCACTAATGAAGAGCTTGTTAATTTCGTATCTGATAGTCAGATAGGAATTGCATATATGACAGATCACTGTCCAGTATATATAACGGTGCAGACAGGTAGAAATCCTCCGGGGAAGGGATATTGGAAGTTTCCTGACTTTTTATTAAAAAACAAGAATTATACAAAGTTCATGAGAGAGAAAATGCTAGAATCAATGAGGGATAATAAGGAGGCAAATGATGCGCTACTCCTTGATACAGTAAAATGCGGAGTACGCACTGCAACATTGTGCTTCTTGAAACATAGAAATAATGGGAAAAGGAGAGAGATAGAGGAAGTCGAAGCTACTATTGCTAGATTGTACCATTTACGGTCATTTAGTATTGATCCTACAGAAAAACTGAAAATGAATGATGATTTGCGTTTGTTAGAAGAAGAATTGTCTAGATTGTTTGATCAAATAAGATCGGATTTTACTGTAGGAAGGAAATTGGCTGAATCAGATAGACAATCAAAATATTTTTTTAAAAGAATTTCTATCCCTGGAAGCACTTGTTTTCTTTATGACAAGGATGGTAGAGAAGTAAGAGATGACAAGGGAATTAATAATATTTGTAAAGGGTTTTATGAGGGTTTGTACAAGGCGACTGAAATTCAAGACTTAACTGAGTATGAATTTATGCCTCCGGAAAATTATGATAGGAAATTGAATGAAGAGCAAATTGAAATTATGGGAGAGGAAATAAGTAAGGAAGAACTTTATCAAAGTTTGAAAGGAATGAGAAAATCATCAGCCCCTGGATGTGATGGTATTACAGTCAATTTTTATTTAGAATTTTGGGACATTTTAGGTGATTTGGTGTTTAATAGTATAAAGTATGCATATGAAAATGGTCATTTTTCGATATCTCAGAAAAGAGGGATAATAAAATTAATCCCCAAGAAGAATAAAAATCCCCACTTTGTTAGAAATCTTCGTCCGATCACTTTATTGAATGTTGATTTAAAAATGTTAACTAGAGCCCTTGCAATGAGATTTAAGAAAATTTTAGGAGATGTAGTACTGTCTGACCAGAATGCATTTGTACAAAAGAGATTTATTGGAAGTAATATAATGGATGTTTACTCTCTAATTGCGGCGGCGGAGGAAAATGATGAGGAGGCTATGTTAATTCTGTTAGATATTGAGAAGGCGTTTGACACGATTGACTGGATGTTTGTAAAAAGTATTTTTAAGAAGTCAGGTTTTCCCGAATATTTTATTAGATGGTTGGATGTAATGAAAGAAGGGAAAGAATTGAGAATCCATAATAATGGTCATTCTTCCGATCCTTTTTACCCTGAAAGGGGCGTTTCGCAGGGATGTAGCTTATCTCCGCTGGTTTTCATTTATGCATTAGAAGCATTAGCTAATGTAATTCGAGTGAATCAAAATATCCCAGGAATTATGCTTCAGAATGGGGAATGTGAGAAGAAAATAGCGATGGCAGCAGATGACACATTGTTGGCTACTTCGGCCACTGAAGAGAGTATGAAAGAAATTAATAAAGTATTAAAGGAATTTACTAAAATTTCTGGTTTGAAAGTTAATACCGCAAAATCAGTTATTGTTAGGATTGGTAAGAATCGGGAAAAAGGTCAATTGGACAGTGGTGTTGAATATGTGTGGAAAAAGAACACAGATTTATTTAATTATTTAGGTCTGAATTTATCAATCGATTCACGATTTACTGTAGAAAATTTTGCTATAGATCCTGGTCTAGCTTCAAATACGGAAAAATCGTTAAATTATACGAATTCTAGTATAATTGGTAAGGTATGCATTGTGAAATCCTTGATGTATTCAAAGTTTGTTTACCGCTTTTCTTTGATACCTTCTCCCTGCGAGAATACGTTTAAACATTTAGAATCAGAATTTTATAAGTACATTTGGTCCAATGGGAGACACTGTATGAGCAAGCAAATAATGCAACAAGAAATTGAGAATGGAGGTTTTAAAATGATTAATATAAGAATACATGAAATGTCTCTCAAAGCTGCATGGATACAAAAGCTGTTAACTGATCAGTATAAAGCAACGTTTTGGTTTAACCATATTTCTCATTGTTTTATAGTACCGATTGTGCATTTTGTTCGTTTTAATATCAGGCCTCTTAGAGCGGTCATTCGTTCATTTGTTAAAAAAGGCTGTATTCTGCCTCTTTTCTGGATAACTGCATTCCAGAAATTGTTTAAATGGAAATATGTACCTGATTTAGAGAAATGTGAATTTGCAGGAACTATACCTATTTGTTTCAACTCCGCATTGGGAAATTTCGGAACATTATTCATGTTAAGATATTACACTAACTTTTTAAAGAATGGAATATTTACTATCAAGGACTTTATGGCGGTGAGACTGCCGGTGAAGCTGAAAAAGAAGATTTTTTGGTATGAGTTTTACAGCACGCTACCAATCTCGATCATAAGGACTGTAGGAGAAGAAAGTGTGGAAAATCCATACAACAAACTTTATTTGGGAAATATGCTTCCAAAAGAGATAGTGTCGTTGCATAGAAAATTGACTGCATGTAGAAATGAGAAAGTCATTGGAAAATGGAGCAGATCTTTACAAATCGATGTAAGCTCAATGTGGAAGACTTTGTGTTCTAAAGCTTATGCGCTGGACAATCTAAAACTTCGAACATTCCATTTGGAATTCCTAAACAGAGGGTTCCATACAAACGTTATTAAATGCCGGTACATGAACATTACTGAAATGTGCCCGGTTTGCAATTTGGCCATGGATACGTACGGACATGCTTTTTGGGACTGTCCCAGAGTTCAAGATATATGGGAAATTCTCATTGAGATCATGGAAATGCTATCGGATGTGGATGAAAATCCGTTTAATCGTGCTAATTGTTTGCTCTCTAATTTTAAAAGTCCTATTGTATTACTGTTATGTACTCACTTTAAATGCTATGTTCATTATTCAAGAACGTTTGGTAACCCAATAATTATTCAAGGCTATTTTGGTAAGCTTAAAGCTTTTAGAGATGGTTGTTTAAAATGCGCGACTTACTGTAAAAAGTTAGCAAAGGAAAAGAGGTTGTGGGGAGTTCTAATGGATGACCAGGTTCTAGATTTTGACATTTACTAAATATTCCAGTCTCATTCTGTGTTCATGTTATATTTTACAAAAAAGAGATATAAGGGTTAAGGCTCACTCCGTAATGAAAGGAAAGTTTATATGATTTTATTAAAATCCTGCTCCATTTAGAAATGTTCTAAGTCGAAGTTCTATTAAAGGAAAATTTTAGTTATTTAAATCAATATATATATCATTAAATTTTACAATGAAATAATAATATATGATTCATGTAAGTTTTCAAAAAGAAATAAAGTATAGCAGAAAAGATGTCTAGTTTTAATATTTTTGTGAAGTACTATATTTAAATGGCACCAGCTGAAATGATAGAGGGGTAGATAGATTCTGCA
>JBCAUG010509195.1:0-15135 GCA_038406175.1 Haplosyllis leylae
TTCTACTGATTACATACCACAGTATTTACATGACTACTACGTGCTACGCAACTTTGGGATTCTAGCCGCTTTCACCATTACATATCTGGTATCCCATCCATGTCTGGTACCCCATCCATGTTTGGTACCCCATTACTGTCTGGTACCCCACCCATGTCTAGTACCCCATCCAAGATAGGGGATACCCCCTGGACAGGACCTCTGGCCCCCAATCTGGCCCCTGCTCCTCTCTGGTCCCCAATCTGGCTCCCACCCCCTGACCCCAATCCCATCTTGCTTTCCGAGGTTCATTTCATTCTCACCTTGCGTGAGTTCAATCTCACCTTGCTTGCACCACGCAAATATAATATCTTTCATCTCGCGTGCAAAAAATTCCCAAAATAGTCACGCAGCAACCACTTTCCATCAATAAGGCAACTCTCTATGAGTCACCAATAAATATTTCAAGGAAAGCACGGTGTGCAATGTTCATAATAAAAATCAGAAGTGAAGAGAAACTTACCAACGCAAATCTACATTAATCTAGACATTGATCTCACAGCTCAATTTGTAATGTTTGGGCCTGAAAAGTGAAAACTTTCAAAGAGAAACTACTACATGACGTATGTCGAAAGACGAAAATTACAAGGTTCTGTTCGTGTGTCTGTCTGCATGTTCGGTCGTCTCAAAGCTATCATCTAAAAAGTGTCGTCTAAAATCCCCTACGAATTAGGGTCGCGACAAGCCCATTAAATTTTTTAACGTAACTTGAATTTTGTCCAGAATATTTTAGAAGATTTATTCCAAAATAGGAACTTTTGTTCAGGAAAAGATATTTGGTAAAGAAATTTGTCCTTTTTTGAAATATTGTGCATCTTCATTCATTTACAAGCACAGACACAGAAACAAACCAAATTTAATTTAATTCCAGCAGGAGATATTTGTGATGAAAGAAAAACTTGAAATGATATCAAAACTGTGACAATCTGTAAAAGATAATTGATTGGAACACAGTATGATACCAGTATCTATGAAACCCTCGCAATAGGTGACAATGAGAGAACTGATAACGATAACGGCTATTTCTGATCGTGTAGGCTTGTTTTTATTAGTCTAGCCAACTCAAACTTTATAAGAAGTCGTCCTGCGTAACGGCAAGAGGCGTACTGCCAGCGGCATAGCCTGCAGGGGATACCCCCTGTCATATCTGGGGGATACCCCCTGGTCTTGACTAGCGACCTGGACTGGGGAGTACCCTCCTACCCCCTCCCCCCGCAGACAGGACATAAACCCTAGATAGGACTTTACCAGACAGGACCTTGACAGGACTAGGGATTACCTCCAGGTAGGACCAGGGACAGTACCAGTGACAGGACCTTGGACAGGACAAGGGGTACCCTCTGGTGGACAGACAAACAAACTGAAAATATTACCTTCATGTCGTACTACGTACGCGGCCAGTAATGACCCCTCCCGGGGTGACTTAGGTTCGTGTTTTAATTCATAAGGAGAATTAAAAGCGTGACTTAAAGAATGATGGATGATGTCGGGGACGTAACGAGCCTGACTTTGATGGCATTATTATTCCCAATACGTAGCTCATTTTTCGGTCATAATCTGCAAGCAGACAAAAATGTGAAATGCAGGTATTTTATTAGACTAAGCGTTTTAAAAAGATTACAGGAAATCAATACTTGAAATCTTACACTTATTTGGAGTAATAATAGTAATATAATTCTAACATAACTTCTAACAGTCTACGTCATACTTGAATTTTTGAATTGCCAAATCTTAATTAGCGACTGAACGATTCGGAAATCGCCACAAAAGTCAATTAATCGTCCATGAATATCTTTAATCATGGCTCTTTCCCAAGCCAAATTGTCTTGTCACTTGACTCAAAAGTTGCATGACTACAGGACCCAGCTGTCTAATCCTGCGTACTACTAATCCAATGTCTAGATTTGAAGAAGAGGTTTATTGTATTGCACTTATCGGGTGAACTTTTTGGCCCTCGAAAACAAAAGATTTCCGAGAAAATTTGTTAGAAATACTCTCTTCTCTCAATACCTCACTATTTCTGAAATCCACTATCTGACAGAAGTAGAAACGAGGGTGCAATGTTTCTCTTTGAGTAGTTCCAATTTCTGAGGGGGGGGGGTAAAAGTATCATGACAAAATTGAGCAGACACTTTTCAACCCTCTCCTGTCCCGCCCAAATAAAAGGTTCAACTTTGAAACGATGCTTTTTAGACGCCTGCTCCCTAAAAATAGCATTCAGGGAATAAGCAGAGGGCATAAAAAGTCGCTTCAACTCTAGTATGTTTCGAACCTTATTTCCAAGTCAGACTTCTCGATCTTATTCGTGTTTTTCCTATTTTGGTTTTGCAATTTGGTGAATTCATCTAATTAGTTGAGTTAGACAAGTGCTTCATGGATAGTGGAATCTATGACTAGTAATTTGTTCACACGTAATGTATTTAGATATCTATGGATAGTGCAAATTCATTTTTCACTATCCATGGAGAGTGTTCATTCATTTTGTAGTACCCATGAATAGTGTGCTACATTCCATTTTAACTATATATATGAATAGCGAATTGCTCCATGAATAGCCCAAATGAAGATTTCACCTATCCATGAACAGTCAATTCCAGTATCCATATGCAATTAGATGAATTAGTCTAATTCAGCAAGATCCAAAACCAAAATGAAAAACACGATTGTCCACCCTTGTACCGTCGATTCGTTATAAATCAAAACGAGTTCTCACTCACTTACTATATCACATTATTCTTTCTTTATTCATCTGGGTAACAAAATCCCATAAGGACTACACAACTCCAGGATCATGATTTGGTTGCAGTAAAAAGTATTTGATCTTTATTGAGAGACTTTTAACAGTAACAGTTCCATTAGGCCTCATGTCTCAGTCTTTTCACCTGTTAATACAGTTAAGTGTCATGTACCTTAACGCTAGCTACATCTTGAGTTCATGGAAGAAAATCTCTTGTTGCACGCAGCTTAAAATTCACATAGCTTTTTTTTGTTCACCCAGAACACACTTTTCCAAAAAAATATATGATATTTGTTTTTCATTAGCTAATAGCTAATTAGAAAAACTTCAGTTCCTCCAGTAACGTTGTTGCTTTTGTCAATTTTGTCAGCTAGCTGATCGTTTATTTCAGCAAATTAGTTGCAGACCACATTGATTCCAAATTTTACAAATGTTACCATTTGGATATTTTGTTCACTTTTAAATCTCTCCATTTTCCCCAACCGACAACCAGTTTTATGAAATGTGAGGAATTTTGAAAAAAAAATCTGATATGCCAAAATTTACCACGCACAAGGAACTTGACATCCTGTGTCACAAAGATAACATAGACGGAGGGACATAGATCTATTTCTCAACATGTTTCATTAATGCACTAAAATCACTTTTGTCATCAAGGTAAACGCAAAAACATATTCGTGCGGGGGAAAGGAATAATGATGTCTCATCACAAAATGACAGATCATCAAATTATTAAAATGGGGAAGACTATTTCATCTGAACATTCTCTTTTTCTTCTCATGAATATGACATGGAAAACATCAGGGAATAAAAACAAAATATGATTTACTAAATTCGCAATGAACTAATTAGGCTGTTCAAACGCTGGACAAAGAGAACATGAAATCATACACAAAAGCATAATACATAAATTTTAACATGAATATAAATAGCTTTCACTGGAACATTAGCAAGAATTCTGTCACTATACCCCATTATACCCTCCAATATTTCGCACAGATATTTGGTAATAAATTATCTTTTTCTTAGTTGAACTTATTTATGTGTTGTGTCTGTATTTGCATTTCTTCATGTTCTATGGTGTTGATTATTCCTCATCATCTACATCCAAGGTTATAATTGATCATTTTCAGAAAATTATTTTAAATTTTTTAAGTTTGGCTCAGATTCAATTGGAATATGTACAACAATAATATCCTTAAATTTATATTTAGACTAAGGAATCAAATTTCTCAGCGCAAAGAGAAGCATCATTTTGTAAGTCTGCTAAAATGCCGATTTTGTGGCTATTGCTGCTTGAAGTTGAAGGAATAATATCTCAAATTTGTTACTGTCACAGTGTTTCAAACTCTTAGAAGTTTTGCATTAAGGATAGTTATTGCGGAAATTAGAGAATATTCAAGCTTGTAGGCAAAAGTGCAATGTACGAGTACCACGTACCTTGCACTATTTACAAGACTATTTACAAGACTTCGTTGTTTCTATTCGTATTTTTCCTTTTTTGGTTTTGAAATTAGGTGAATTCATCTAATTAGTTGAATTAGACAAGTGCTTCATGGATACTTGAATCTATTATCTATGCATAATAATTTGTCCACACATAATGTATTTAGCTATCTATGGATAGTGCAAATTCATTTTTCACTATCCATGGAGAGTGCTCATTCATTTTGCACTATCCATGTATAATGCTACATTATCCATGGATAGTGAACTGCTCCATGGATAGTTCACCTATACATGGAAAGTCGATTCTAGTATCCATGTGCAATTAGATGAATTAGTCTAATTTATCTAATTCAGCAAGATCCAAAACTAAAATAGGAAAAACACGAATGTTTGACATTCAGCAGGACTTGTACTGTGGTGAAATTTCTCTTCTTCCGCTCGACTACACTTCAGATACATTGCCAAATTTTACATATATAACAGTGGACTATTTGTGTCATCACTTTTGTATTGAATTGAAAAGTGAGATATAAAGCAACTAACGGCCCTATGAGTGACAAGCTTGAAAATTAAAATCAAAAAGTCCAACGAGTAACCAAACACTTAAATAGTCTGTGGACGACTATGGCGTGATGAAGGACGTCCTTTGAATTCGCAGACTTCTTTACCTTGAACATGACTCTTAACAACACCAGTTTCATTACATCTCGTGCCTTACCTAATTTGTCACCCACCGATTTCTGTTGATTTTAGGACCTATTCCAGAAAAGCTAAAAGCTGACTTTGACAAGAGGGGTATATATCCTCTATTCTATTCGAGATCACATTTTTGGGCTAAATACTGGCAGGGGTTCTGGTCATGCTGAGAGCTTTAAGTGGTCTGCACAAATTTAGAAGGGCCAGATAAATAGTAATCATAAATATTAATTAACATTTTGGAATACTTCATTTTCACTAAAATGAGTCCTTGAACTTAGGTGGTATCTTACAGTTCAAACTGTGATTTCACTTCAATTTCCACAAAATGCTACATTTTTGATATTGTAGGAAAATAGTGCGTGGGTGAGACTCTTCGGAAAGTTCAGTAAAAACATCAGCCGCAAAGTTGAAAGTTGTCACCCATGCACATTCAATGAATTTCAAAATGAAGTTTTCTTTTATTTGCCTGTTAAGCGAAATAAAAGTATGAGCACACAATTTCAGATATTATATAGTAGATATTGCCGAGGTCGAATCCATTGTGGAATACTATTGATTTTTGAAAAGCTAAAAATTTCTGTTCATGACGTTCATGCTACAGGTCGGGACCGGTTAATTCGAAGTCTTTCGTCGGCAAGGTTTTCCTTCAAATTAAGTGGATTTTCAGATTAAATAATCTCTTCTAATTCAAAGATTTGAAGAAACTTCGAATTAGACACAACTTTGATTTAACACTTCAAATTAGAACCCAGTTTGATATATTCCTTTGATTTGTGGCTTCCTTTGATTTAACACATTGAATTGGAGTGTGACCCACTTTGAATTAGAAAATAGCATCCTTTCATGTAATTCTGTGGTTGTGAATTTGTGTATTGTACAAAGGAAAATGCAAAATTGTTTTACAATTTTTGGTATTTCTTATGAGTCTTTGATAACTGAATGAGTTTAAAAAATAGTAAAAATCGTAAACATTCCAAAACATTTAATGGATTAAAAATTGAAGCATTATTAAGGGAGTTATGCACCAAACATGTTTTTTATGACATTTGGTATTTCTTATGGTCCTTTGATAATTAAATGAGCCTAAAAAATAGTAAAAATCATAAACATTCCAAAACTTTTCACGGATTGAAAATTGGAGCATAATTAAGGGAGTTATGGGCAAAAATGGGTTTTTTACTATTTTTATGATTTTTATTATCTTTTGATAAGTTAAATGAGCTTAAAAAAATAGTGGCAAAGAAATACCCATGAACTGTAATGCAAAATGCAATATGCATGCATTTTATGATTTTTGGTATTTCTTATGAGCCTTTGATAATATCAATGGGCTGAAAAAATAGTAAAAGTTTTTGAAACTCAAATTTCATCAGATTTTATTCTGACATTGGGACACTTTAATGGTGTTTTTGCACTTTTCAGCACATAAGTTGAACATGTCAGACAGAATAGTAAATACAACTATGACACATATGAATATTTACAGTATTGCTTTTATTTCATGTCACACAGGTTGAACAATACATAGTAATTAACCATTTGTCAAACATGTCTAACATTTATTCCTGTGAAGACAACAATGAATCAGAGTCAGTTTCTACTAGTGAGTTAACTGCACTATCATTCATATTCATCACTTTGTCAATTGCGACATTCAACTTTAACTTTTTTTTGGGTACTTCAGGTGTACTTGTAGCAATGCGAGGGCATTTAGGTGTGGATGTCCCACCTGGGGTTACCTCATTTCTCAATAAGGCAGACACAGCTACTGAATCAACTGTTGTATCAATTGAATCTAATTCCATTGTATCCCTATCTAATGAATCTGATAACGACTCTACAATAGAAATGTCTTTGGTCACATCAGCAACTGTTTTGTACTTATACTTTACCTTGGGGTATCTGAAGAAGATTTAAAGTAGTCATTCATTTGCTTTTGCTTGGTGCACAACACAAACTGATTTCCAATGACCAGTGTCTCTAATTGTTCAACAATTTTTGTGGGCATGTTATTTCATTTCAAGAAGGCTTTCTGTTAGTCAATGATAGCCAAAAATTTAGTACTGTTTTTAATCATTTTGGCAGATGAAATTTCCTCTTCCTCATCCCCAGATTCCTCTTAGGGGGCATCATTCTCTGTATAGACAAGGTCAATAATGTCTCATCTGTCATGGGCTGGGTTTTAGGTGCCTCATGTTCATTGGCTGCAAAATCATCAAAGTCAGTATCCAACCATCTCTGGACTCTGTTCCACACATCTGGAGTTGGGGCAACAGGTGACTCCTCAGGTTGAATATTAGGATCAACTGAATGGTATTTGAAACCTGCTTTGCAAAAGTAATTCTGGATAATAGTTGAGAAGTTTCCCTCCATGCTGTGGCAATCATGTTTGTTGCTAATACAATGTCCAAGGACTTGAGTAGTGCATTCACATCTTTATTGTTCTCCACACTCATGAGATACCTCTCAGCTAATTTCTTCTTGTACCTCCTCTTTGTGTAAAGGATGATACCCTGGTCAAGTGGCTACACAATGGATGTGGCATTTGGGGCAACATGAGGAACTTAATGTGGGAGTACTCTCGAACCTGGTGACTTGATGCATTGTCACACACATACAGTACATGTCGACTGGCCTTTCATATTTAATTGTTAAATTTAGTCATAATTTGATGGTGTATTTATCTAGTTATCCAGGCATTCTTTAATGCATACGAGTCAACAGCCATATCTTTTACTTGCATTTTGTACTTCTTCTGCAAGAAATGAGGGGTCTTAGATTTGCCTATAACAGCCAACTTTTTGTGGTCAGACCCATCCATGTTTGTAATAATAAGCAATGTTAGTCTGTCTTTATGTTTTGCAGAACCAGCAGGCTTGTCACCATCAAAGCAGTAAGTTCTGTTGGGGAGAGACTTGTAGAATAAAGCTGTTTCATCACCATTGTAGATATCTTGTGGGGAGTAGGCTGCAAGTGTAGGGAGAAGGACATTTTCTTTCCATGTTTCCACTTCATCATTTGGGGCTGCCAACTCTTTTGTATCACAAATTGCCTTGTTCATAATGCTGTATCTCTTAGCCCACTGGTGAATAAATGAGCCATAGCCTTGCCAATCCGCTTGTCAAAACTGCTTTATAAAAGCTGAAAATAAAGAAAAAACAATAAGTCAAACATATCAAACAAAATGTTTATGATTTTTACAATTTTTGAGCTCATTAAGGTTATCAAAGGCTCATATGAAATACCAAAAATCATAAAATTCATGCATGTATTCTGAACATGTCCAACAAGTTAAAAAAGTACTTACTATGTAGCCTTTTCAACAATTACTTGTTTGTTGAGGGGTGGGGCATGTGGCTTAGATCTCATTTCACCAAACCAAAGATGCAATGCCCTCTCATCTTGTGGTTGAAATGATTCACGGTTGCATTTCATGTTGAGTACTTTGCCAGCATCTATCATCTCTTTCAACTTAGATTTCTGCTTCTTCCATGTAGACACTGTTGACTGACTTAAATTAAATTCTTTGCACACATCTACAGCCTTTATGCAACTGTCTTAATTGCACAAAATATCTAGTTTTTCTTTATTTGTACTATCAACATGTTAATGTTTAGACTTAGAGCAAGACATCTTTTTGTGTACTGTAGCATACTGATGCATAAAGAAGGAAGACATATATTTATACAGGATGTTAATTATTTGAAGTAAAGAGATTATTTATATTGCTCAAGCCATGCACAAAGTGGCACATTTGATATATTTATTCTTGCAGTAGGAGATGTAAGAGTTGTTTTTGAGTTACTACATGTGGCTTCATATTTCATATTTGAGTAGATTTCAAACATATGTCAAACATGCTGAACAAAAATAAGCAACCTTGATGTTATTCATTTAATGCATTTACAGCATCTGTATTTAGAATGTCAAACATGTCAGACAACCATGAAACTACATAATAGGATGTTACACTTATTACATGATGTGGTTTCCTTTAATACACTGTATCAAAGTTTTTAACTACTTTTATGATTTTTGGTACTTCTTATAGTCCGTTAAGCCTAAATGAGCCTAAACAATAGTAAAAATTGTAAACATTCCAAAACTTTTCACGGATTGAAAATCGAAGCATTATTAAGGGAGTTATGGACAAACATGGGGTTTTTTTTATGATTTTTGGTATTTCTTATGGTCCTTTGATAGCCTAAGTGAGATTAAAAAATAGTAAGAATCATCAACATTCCAAAACTTTTCACAGATTGAAAATCAGAGTATTATTAAGGGAGTTATGAGCACAATTGTTTTGTTTTTTTACTATTTTTGATATTTTTATGGTCTTTTGATGACCTAAATGAGTTTAAAAAATAAAAATCATTTCAATTATATGTGGAACATACTGGACAGAATGCATTTCTCTTTACATAGTACAGTGCACAAGGCTTCGATTAACAATGTGATATCTAATTCAAAGTTTTCGAATAAGGGCATATTTCGATTTAACCTTCGTATTAAAACAAACTTCGATTTAAGATGCCCCAAAACTTTGATTTACAGTCAATTTGATTTAAGTTAGACTTGAAATAGCTTCGATCTAGTGGAACTTCTAATGAACTGTGTTCAAATTAACCATTCATTTTAACCCTGAAAAGATTGGAAAGTGGCAAAGATTTAGAAAAAAGTTTTAATTAAGTGGAACTTTGAATTAACCGTGTTCGAATTAACCGGACTCGACCTGTAATCTCAAATCAGCTTAATTTACAGTTGAATGAAAGGAGGATGTTCCAGTGAAATACTGATGAACTTTCAATTAACGTTTCATTACTAAGTTTTAAGATATGAAAAGATACAATTGACATGTACATAAATATTTCAGTTGCGTAATGTTTCAACGAAAATGATAACGGTTACATTATTATTATTAACGGTTACTGCAGTAATTTTATAAACATTACAATTCTTTCGGGAGCATTGTCTACACATTACCAAAAGAGCTCAGGAGCTAATTTACCTGTCACTGAGTGTCCACATTTTTGTTTGATCTGTTATAATTTTCTACCAAAAAGTAAACGTTAATTGTCCAAATTGTTCAAATTCGAATTAAGGCTTACTTAGATTGCGGAAATTAATTCTTCTGTAATTATCATTAAAATAGATCAACCTACGTCCATCTGGATGTTGGCTAGTTTCAGTGTGGCAGGAGATATACAAACACATGGTAATCATTTTACAAATTAGTCCAATTTACGAAATTAGACAAGGATAAATTAGGGCTAACCTCGGTTGACCTCTCTTTGTGAGGGTAAATTCTGTCTCAGTGTTCATAGTGCATACACAAAAAATGTAATCTTTCTTGATTGATTTATAATTGTTTGGACTAATCAAATAAGCGTACAATGTGTAATCTTTCATCTCTTGTCAGTACATTTCCATCTTTGCGTTTGTGTATGTGGACAGAGGAAGACCCTACGTTGTCAGTCGTGTGAAATACTTTCTAAAATTAACTTTCATGAAATAAAAGAAATAAATAATTTAAATGACCGTCGAGGGTGACGGCATAAAATTATGGTTTTTTGGGGGGTTTTTTTTGGTTTTTAAAAAAATTTTGAGGACATAAGTCCTTTTCATGGGGCCACTGTGCTTTCTTGCCTCTGTGATCCCATACTCACCTCTGGTGCAACACCTGCTAACTGTATAGAGGTCAGCATGGCTGCCGAGCCTTTTCGATCCACATACCTGCAGATGTTACCACAAGCATTGGTGGAGGCTCAGGCTGGGCTTGAACCAACAACCATCTGTGCCAGGAGTACAGCGCTGTATACCACTCGGCCACTCTGGCTCGGCTTTATGTTTCTTATTCTCCATTCGTCACCTTTTTGGATGTTAAAATGTTAAATTTATCGTCTTCATTTTTCATGGACATTTAATAAATTTCAGAATGTAAAAATTAAATTCAATTTCACGTATGAAATGCAGATTGTTGCATGTCTAGTTTGTTAAGCTGCATACACAATTGATTCACTTGTGAGCAGAAGTACATCATTAGCAACAACAATAAAAGTGTACATTGCAATAAAGCTCCACAGATGTTTCATGAGAGAGGCTCAATCAGTGTCCTAATTTTTCATCTCTTTTATTTCCTGCCAAATAGTGCAGAATTTAAGGTTCTTGCTGTTCTAAGCTCGGGTGAAGTCCGCGGAGGATATTCGTTTACAAGATCTATGAACAATGTATTCTGCAAATACCACTGGAGTCGTGGACTGTCTCCGTGACAAATGGTTGTTCTATGTACTATGCAAATTCGAAATCATGAGCCTGGTGCTAACTTGCTTGTGAGCTTCCTATACTGGAGGGATGTCATTAACTTTGAAAGTTGGTGGTCAGTCAGGTCCAGTGACAGACAAACTAAAGATATATCATATCTTAGAGTAGGAGAGCTGTTCCATACTTATTTCACGACGAATATCCACCAGCACCATCGGTTGGGGAAGGTGGAATTTTGTTCTCTGAGGGATATTTGTGCAACATCCTTTTCAGAACAGTGGAAGCATTGACCTAACAGCATTTTTGTGTAACGTCAACAGATGAGAAACGATCAGAAGCCAACGCACAATAGATAAATAACTAAGGAAAAAACCAGCAATGCAGCAGGAAAGCTTGGAGGTATAGGGTTGAGTCAGGTGGTTGATGGTCTCGGAGGGTAGGGGTACGGATCATGTGGTTCATAGTCTTGCAGGGGTGCAGATCAAGTGACTCATGATTCAGAGGGGTTGGGTCGGGTTGGGTGGCTAATTATCTGGGGCAATGAGACAATGGTTCATGGTCTGAGGGTTGGGGGAGGGGTCAACAGTTCATGGACTAGTCCTCCCCTCCCACTGTGGACAGACTGACAGAAAATCTGACAACATTACTTTCCCTCCTACTACGTACGTTGTCGGCAACAATGTACCAAAACATATTTCCTTGTAAATTCGTATGATTGTTGGCTGTTGTTCAAAACTATGCATTTTAGGCTTCCATTTAGGTCTCTAGTCGCACGTAGAGTCGAAAATGTCCATGAGAAAGAATCATCACAGAACATTTTGTTATATTAGCCAAATAAATCCTACATGTACTGATATTTGTGTGCAGTTATTGATAGTTCAAGGTTTCAGCTGCAGAGGTCAGCAGCTTCACCAGGAGCATGTTGCAGCTTCAGCAAAAGAAAGGAGTATGCAACAGCTCTAGACAGTTGATGTGTGTACAGCTTAGAGAGAGAACTTGTACTTAGGATTGTGTGCTGAGGAAATAAAAATTTTAAAATTGAACTACAACTAGTTACTTTCTTTTCACACCGATTTATTAAAATTAATTCTGAATAGACTCAGGAATCCGGATATAACAATTTCACTATGTGGAGCAACTGATGGTAATTAGCCCTCTCACGGAATCCCACGTAATTGCATGTCATGTCTGTGGAATACATTATCATGTCTCCATTACCACTCTCACACTTGAGATGGAGTTTGATCTTAAGCAGACTTAATTTGGAACAAATCCTTACTTGAAAGCACTGGATAAAAAGATCCTCAGTTTTTTTAATCTAGCTCTTTTTCAGTGGTCAAATCAGTTACATTTTGTAAATCGCACAAAGGTATTTTCTCTAATAACGGTGCATTGACATTGCCCGATTCCAATTCAAATAAAGTGTCCGATTCCGATAATAATACTATACATTCCTGCGGAGCCCTCATCAGAATCAGAAGCAGAATAGGAATAGGATCGGTCCGTGTGAACACACCGTAAAATGGAGACAGTGGATTTCGTGATCCTCAATTAGTTCTTCACATGTGATACCGATGACATTTCAATTTCCTGTCCTTCATCGACAGTATTATTTATCAAATTCCAGGCGAAAATAAATGCGGCTTCTATTTGATTTACTACGAAATATTTTTATTTGATAAAGAACCAGATAAGATTTAGCAAAGAGGGCTTTATTATAATCCCGCCAACCTGTCTTGGATGAATGATTGCGAGCACTACACGTTTAATGGAATGTTTGGTATTAAGGGGCACTTAACAGATCAAGAGACTTAATTACATAGTACAGAAAGAAAGCTCGACAAATAGAGTCAGTGTAGATTAACGGGATGTATTTCTGTCTGACCTTCTTTTGTTTGCCTACTGTGCTCATTAACAAGAAAGCTGAGGTGCTTATTGTAGAACGCTTGATTGCACTTCCACAAATCAGTTTGTGAGCGGGAGAAACTATTTTGACAGGGGTATGGTTTCACTAGAAATGTTTGCTTTGTAGAACTTGAAAATGCGTTTGAATGCAGTCAGGTTTGATTAGAACTTTCAGTCAGGACACTTGGAGAGTTCAAGAAATGACGGGTTGCAAATTTAGGGAAACCAGTATCTGCGGTACTTGTATGTAATTGAAATCAAATTCTCATGTTCCGTGCCAACAAATTCGGAGCTGTTTGAGATTTCCTGTAGAATTGACTTCCTTATTTCTGACGTGATCGAAATTTCTTGCTTTATCACTGTTAGTTGGATATCCAATTACAATTTTTGCAATTGATGGTTCTCTGGTAAATTGACAACTTGTCAATTTTTTATCATTTCACGTCCAATTTGAAAGTGTCATAAATTTCGCAAGTAACCTGATTTCTTTTTTGTGAAATATGGAAATTCAATGGGATATCCAACGAACAGTGATAAAGCAAGAAATTTCGATCATGTCAGAAAAACAGACGCTTTATCTACCAACCCTTGGTGTTAAAATCACTCAAATGGCCATAGCTTGGACAGTGGATAAAAAAAACCTCATTGATAGAACATATGCTGACACTATTGTGCCAATTTATGACTCAAATTTCTAAATACCCTTTGCTGTAGAAATTTAGCATTTCAAAAATTGATACTTAACGACCTAGTAAATGGCCAATTGGTCGTATATTCAAAATTCCAGAAAGGTCACGTAAAATAGATCTTAGGATATTTCTTAAGGTGTGTGAGGTCCAAACATTACAAATAAAGTCCAAAAAACAACCATCCCAGATTGCTGATGAGAAATTACCATGCACCGTGCTATTAGGTGGTTTAAGTGTACTTAACCATAATCGCAACCTTTAAAAGACCAAACCTTTAGATTGTTTTAACTTTTTGTGATGAAATACTGAAATTTCCGTAACTAAAAATCCTTAGAAAAAGTAACACTAGCGTTGATTGCATCCTATTTTCATTTCTCATTTCCTGACATATTTTTGAATATTATTTCTCACGATTTCGAAAAGATGTAGCACAATACATGAACCACAAAGGACCCATACTAGAGATGGTTGTGACCATGTCGAAAATAAGTGATTATAACAATCACTACTGACGCTGTAAACTTTGTTCTTTTCCTGATACGACATGTTGATAACACAGCTCTATGAACAATCTCTTAGCAAGTAACATACAGTTCATGCATAATCCACAATAATAAAGTATTCTGTCATGTTTCCATTAACACTTTGAGATATCCAGGATGGATAAGTACAAAAACTCCATTTTTGTATTTAATCTGATATATAAATGGATTTGTGCAAACCGAACGCCTTTTTACAATCATTTCCGCAAGCTACCTAAACAAACAGTATTTGAAAATATGGAAATTTAGGATAAGTGAGCCGGCGCCCCCTTGGAGGATGTGTTGTTTCTAAGCGACAGCACTGCAAGGACAAGATGTCATTTCCCAGTGGCTAATCAGAACAAAGTGTGACAGACATACAGAACTTTTTATATTCAATAATACAGATCATTGATTGGTTTACATTTAATATTGTTCAGACATAACCCACATTACATTTATATGTCCTTGCAAAACTAGTTTCAGAACGTACCTATCACTGGCAATTCCTGCCACAATTGGAAACTTTATCTACCAAACAGCCATGTGTCAAAAGTTTCAAAAACCAAAATTATTTATCCTGGATAATATATTTTACACCTTTATTTCATTTACAGCTAAAAATTGTACCATTAAATCAAAGTTTTTGAAGTTTCTGATTTCAAAAATTGGCATTTACATCCCAGCAAATGGCCAATCAATCATATATATTCAAAAACCCAAAATAGGTCATGTACAGCTCCCTAGGCTACACCTGACTCTAATTGTCTTTCGAATGGAATTCGATAAGACTAGGTGGTCCTGCCCATGGAATAGTGACCAAAACTGTACACAA